>PVJA010023268.1:0-33216 GCA_004027025.1 Myocastor coypus | reverse complement strand
GGCTGGTCTTGAACTCACACCGATCCTCCTGCCTCAGCCTCCCGAGTGCTGGGATTACAGGCGTGAGCCACTACGCCCGGCTAAATCCTCTATTTTTAAAGAATATATTACTTTTCAAGCAATAATTTGTTGTGAATTTACACTCATGCACATGGGTCTGCAGCTGCTAGGAAAGACAGTTCCAAGAGTAACACAAATAGCACCTGATGTTTAGACTTCCCTGCAGTGGTGTTTAGGACTCTCAATATTCATGCAGCGATAGGAAAGGAAAGCTATCAGTCATACTCTGTCCCTGCCCCCATTTCATCTTGAATCACACCCGGTTCAAAGGTCAAATGAAAGCAAAGCAGCCCCTTTCAGCCATGTTTTTGGAGAAAATAAAACAGCCTGAAGTGAGTTAAATGAAGTGCATCTATGACTTAAGAGAAATGGACAGATAGAGAAAAAAAGGTCACAAGATTACACTGTCCCTGGGGGAAAAGTCCTTTTCTGGAGTCATTAACCTCCTTGTGGGTCACTCCTGAAAAAAACAGCAGGAAATCCTCTTTCCCAGAGAAGGATGGTTGTGTCCCAGCCACCCACTGACCCTGGAGACCTGACTCACCTCAAGCCTGGGTCTCCTTCAGCGTGTTTGATTTTAAAATCTTTGCTTTAAAGAAAAAAAAGGTCTGAACTCTGAAATAAGAAAATATGAGCTGTGCTTTGAATATGGAAAAATGTAATGCTCTTTCCAATAGACAAAGGAAATGCATAAAAAAATGATAGCAGTTGCTTAGAAATTGCAATGACTTTGTGAGTTTTTCCCCATTTTTCTTTGGTTTTTCATTTGTTTTTTCTATAGGCTTTTAAAAATTATTGTCTTTGATTTGAAATTACAAATATTCTATACCTACCTATAGTTAATTAAAATAAATGGGATAATCTTGAGTGTAGCACGCGTCAGCCAATTTTTAACATATTTCCATATTTAACATATTTCCCACACTTTCTGCTATTATACTATTTTGTAATAAGGAGATAGAGATTTATTAACAAAAAAAATGTTGTAGTCTAACACAAAATTATTATTTTAAAAAGCAAAAACCAAACTGCAAGTAAGTCCCAGCAATATTTTTTTAATTATTCTCTTCAACATCTTTTTTCACACCAAATTAAAATTAAGACTAAATATAGTTATCACTATATGGTTGTATGAGCAACATTTAGTTAAAACAAATTTGGTTTCTAAGTTACAAAAATGCTGGTACTACCAGCTTTAAATGCCAAGCCTTTCCTGGCATAAAACGTGTTAAATAAAACACTGTGTTAAAACCCAATTTCATAAAGCCTGAAACAGGAGAGTAAGGCAAAGTTAAGCCAAGTCCTAAAAGCTCTGAAGAGAAAAGGAGCCCACTGTGCCTAAGGTTTTTCTTCCACTTTCTTTGATGTCCTTAAGGTCATACTAAGGAAAGGAACAAGATATTTTTAAGAGTTGCAAGGAGCAGAAAGATGCGTAAACCTCTCACTTCTAGAGAACAAATCCTAAAGAACATTCTGTTTAAATTTTCCTGGTGATTTGTATATTTTCTTCCAAATGGATTCTAAAGCAAGAGAGAATGCTAGTGATTTTAAAAGATAATGCGGCAGCTTCACAGTCCCTGGAGGATGAAGGCACACTGAGAAATTGGTGAAACAGCAAAGGACAGCACAGTTTGGGCATCTTGACGCAATCTGGGTGCAGGGACCAGCTTCTGCAGCACCTCAAGCCTCTGGGGTCCTCAGTTTTTTGTTCCAATCCCCACACTGCCTGAATAGCAAGAAGGAAGAATCTTAGAACGCATGTAAGTAACTTACTCTGGAACATAAATTGGGTACAAAGGTAACAATTTCCTGACCGTGGTATGGTAAGAAAAAAAGAATTGCATGGTTCCCTGTTTTCTAGCTAAAATGCGTTTCTGAGGCAGGAAATCAAAAACACATCACAAACCTTTACAGCCAGACTAAACACATTAAATCTGCTGATATTAGGAACTGTCAGGAGGCTGTCAGGCCCCGAGAGCCGCCGCGACTGACAGCTATTCGCTCGCTACCTCCACACACTTCGCTTCGACACTTGGCTGAAGAAAAGGGAACAAATATTCCATTGTTGGTGCTGTTTATTAAAATGGTCCCCTGGAATTCCCTGCAGACACTGCTTAAACAAGAATAATAAATGGGGACACCCACTTGATGCCCACCACAGATCGGGGCTCGGAAACAAAATAAAAGGGTTCAAGTGACATAGGCCAGAACACGCCTGAGCACCCTCCCCAGTAAATCACATGAATGGCCGCTCTCTGAGCTACCTTTGTTTTCATTTGCTTCAAAATACCTCTTATTAACGCTTCACTCATTCTACCTTAAATCTGCCATCCTATTTTGTAGCCAAATAACGCCATTTCTGTAAAATGTAGTAGTGGATTCTGTTTCCGATGGACCTCTGCTTTCCTGGTGCCTATTTATTGGTAAGGCTTCACAAGGCTTTGATCTAAATGGATTTTTAAAATAAGGCTTATATGTCTTTCTTGTCAATTTCTATCTGAAGGGCAGATGTCTTTTAATATCAGTTAATTGTTGGCAGAACATCTGATTCACTTACTCACGTGGCCAGGCTTGCTCCTTGCAAAAGGACTCCCTTGTTTATAGGAATAAATGCCCACCTTTTGGAGGCTTGGGGGTTCTGGTGCAAGACCAGGGAATACATAGGAATCTGCTAAGGAGTCAGAGTGTAACCCTGGCAGGTTGGCCGAGGCACCTTTTTTTTTTTTTCTCTAGAAACTACAATCAGGAAAAATGCACATTGAACACTGTCTAGTGCTTTAGGCTGTGCAAAGCTAGCACAACCATAATAGTGCCAATTAGTGCCTCCTGGAAACCTTACAAATGTAAACCTAGATGGCGCGGGTCTCACAAGGCTCCATCCCTTTGTTTCTTTCTCCCTTTCCTTGGTTCTGCTTATCAGGAGCATGTCAAGAATCTGCCATAGATAAAGGATGTCTGAATAATTTGCTGGCCTTATAAGTTGATGATGCCTGATCATCTCGTTCATTTAATAGGAATTATACTTCTTGAAAGGTAAAGATGGTTCCAGTGTGAAATACAGATTCTTTTAGAAATGAGTCAGCTACAGTGTGAAAGAGACAGAGAGAGACAAAGGCAAGACAGAAAAAAAAATTCCTGGAGTAAAATGTTTTGTTTCCATTTGTTTCCAGTGCCTTCCGCACGTGCGTGGCAAAGTAGGAGGCCAAGACATGCCACTTTAGCAGTACTAATTGTTTGCATTATCACAATAATCAAATGCAGCCATATTAATCTCTCTGGTTATTAACTTGATTTTTACACATTAAGATTTAGATTTAATCCCCCGGGACCATCTATTAATGCTTTTAAAGTTGAAGGGTTTCAACAGTTTTAAGTTCTTTCCCTTCTTTTAGCTGCAGGCAGTAAAATGTGAACGTGTTCGGAGTTTTGTATTTTGCATTCCTGGGGGATTGTGAGCGACAGTGCTGTCAAGGACCATGAATCATGTTAATACATAGCAACCTCTACAGCTATTAAAATGTCTGCAATAATGTGATTATTTTAAAATGGAAAAACTAATATCACATGTGTTACTTAAAGATCAACTATTCTTTTAAAGTCACTGAGAGAATGCATTTGGAAAAAAAAAAGAAGAGAAATTGTTTTTGCATGCAGCCAAAATGTAAAATGTCTCATCTACTGAGAAAGAAAACTTCCAGTGTCTTTTACAAAATACATCCTTCCTGAGCTTTAGGCCAACAGAGCATAAAAATGGCAAAAAGTCCAAGATCAAGAAGCATGAAAAGCTGTTTTATTTCTATTTGAGCGAGTTGTAGTGACAATGACCTGCTGGAACAGTCTCCAGTTTTCTGCTTTCATAGTCACAGAATGATGACAGCCAAGCAGAAAGCAGAGCTTGGCCTGTTCTGGTGCGCTGTCACTGTGGAGCTGGAGGTACAACTGGCTTTCACTGGGCGAGGCTCCCCATTTAGAAGCTTACTACAATTATTACGTAGGCAAATGTAAGTTAAAAATTATTTAGGACAACTTAGGAAACCTTCATATCATAAAGAACACAAGAAACGGCACAGCACATTTTTTTTTTTTTTTTTTTTTTTTTTTTTTTTTTTTTTTTTTTTTTTTTTTTTTTTTTTTTTTTTTTTATTTAATTTGCCACTGCTTTAAAAAAAAAAAAAAAAGATCCAAATTATCTTAGAATCTTGATCTCCATGTTAATTTTTTTTTAAAATAAAAAGCTAAGGATATAAGTGACTGTGCATTTGACAGAGGTGTCTCATTCTATCAAACAAATAATACCAGAGAAAGGAATAATCTACCCCTTAAATAATCAACATTCTGGAGATGTGATTAAATCATTCATCTTCTAAAAAGTTTTTTTAACTTATGTTTGAAATTTCTTTCTCAACAGAAGTTTTATAAGGTCGGAATTTTATTATTTCTTGTCTGAGAATAAAACAGGGATACCTGGTTTAAGAACTAAATTCATTTTTATCCACATTTGTGTGAGGAAGATATCCACGGTTGTGTTTGTGTCCAATGTGCAGCTTGTGAACAGCAGCAAGATTTTGCAGAACGCTTTTGTTTGGTGACTTGAGTTTTGGGGCAAATAGAAGTGTTCATGACCTGAGATATCACTGTATAATAGAAAGCAGATTTTATGTTCAAGCACAACTTCATTATTAAAGGGCTTAAGGTAGTATCAGTGGTAACTTTCAATGGAAAAGGCAAAAAAATTTAACAAGTTTCAAATTATCCTAAACCCTGAAGTCTGTGGCCCTTTATGATGTGCCCTTGAAGCTCTTGGGCACGTTATCAAAGACTGGATGAGGAACTGTCTCATGTCTAATTGAGCTATCCTCCTAGTGCTGTGTCTTTCTGGTAAGGGGGCACCAACAGCCCAAAGGACAGACGAGTACACCCGCCACACACCTGGAGCCCAGAAGGGCCAACATACATCCAAGCGATTGATTCTGGGTTCCCGCAGAAGCTCCTCCTACGCACCACCAAGCCCCAGGTGAGGGAGCATTGTCTATCGTGCCTCCTGCACAACCCAAGTCCTGCCCAGTCTCCTAGAGTTATCCTGCCACTAAAATGTTCAGGGAAGTCCAATTACCTAGAAAGATCCCCAGGCCTTTCTGATCGTAGGACAATCATGATGAAAGCTCAGCAGCGACAGGGCATGTTTTCTTTGTTTCATCGGCTACCTCGTGACACATATGCAAACAATTCTACAGGAGCAAAAGCATAAGCACCAAGCTTTGAGTAGTTTAGGGCTGCTTCTTGGTGTGACTGGGCTGGTAGTTTCCCTTGAATTATAGTCCATTCTTTGTAAGAGTTGTGGGGAGGTCAGGAAGCCCGAACTGAGGTAGAAACTTGGTGATGGCACAAGGGGGCTATTGCTTGCTGAGCCAGAACCTGCATGGAGGGGACCCATGTGTCTCCCTCCCAACTCTGCAGGCCTATATGTCCTCTTATAGGTTAGAGGAGGGTGGAGGAGGTTTCTTACTGTGTGGCGTGACGTCTAGATGTGAGATGGAACTCAACTGCAAGCCTGTCACATCTCAAACCTTGTTCTTCCCAGTACACCATGCCGTCTCCACCTCCTTAGGGATGTGACCTGCAGCATCCATGTCTAGAGCCTTCAATTCTTGACAGCTAACTAGAAATTAGAGCAAGAACAAGCATGAGCATTCAGGAGACTTTTAGACACTGAAGAGACCTCAGCCTGAAGCCTCACTCGGACTTGTACTATCTGACCTTAGGTACTAGTAACACCCAGCAGTGTGTCAGTGCCTACTTCCTGAGCATGTACGCAGTGCTAGTAACAGAGCAAATACTCAGCTGAACACTTGATGGTGCAAAGCCTCTGAAGTCCAGAAAGCTTTCTCAGTTGTCAAAGAAAGACACAGAAGCACCGAAGATAAGATACGTGAATGAGGTGCCAACACTACTACAGGCTTCTGTTCTAGATTCTGGACCCTTTCGTCTTCTGTAAGTTGCAGAATTCCTTAGTCTCCACAGCTTTAAGATGAAATCACAAAGCTGCACTTTGTAAATATTGTAACATTGGAAAGATGATAGAAGTCTTCTAGGCAAATCATACCAGACAACAAAACCTTACTTTTCCATTGTCCCAATAAAATGCAAGTAAAAGTTCCTGAGATGCCTCATGACACTTCCTACCACAGTTAAAACTATGTTTTCTGTTTTCATTTCTTTGAAAGAAGAATCTGTGATCTTTCGCCAAGCCTCTCCTCAAAACTGACTGCCCTGAGGAAGGCAGCAAGTCACATGCATTTGTTTTCTGTCCTGCACGCCTGGGGCTGGGTAAAGCACATTTCAGGGTGTATCTAGGTGGGTCATGGAGGCTTGTGCTTGGTTAGTACATGGTCCCTTATGCTTTCCTCTCTGACTCTGCTCCATCACTGTTTCCCGACCACCATGAGCTGCCAAGCTCACCTGCACCGTGTTCTTCTGTCATGAAGTTTTTGCCTTGGATCCAGCTGTCTGGATTTTCTGCCTTGGACCAAGCTGTCCCTGAACTGAATCCCCTAGCGCTGTGAGTCAAACCCCTCCTTCTTTTTTTTTTTTTTTTTTTAAGAATTATTTATTTATTTATTTATTTATTTTCATGGCCGGCTCAGCCTGCCCTGAGGGCAGGGCTGGCGCAGCATGTGGTGCCGGGGATCGAACCGTGGTCCCTGCAGCCGCCCCCTAAGCAGGCGCTTTAGACCACTGAGCCATCCCACTGGGCCCCAAACCCCTCCTTCTTTAAATCGTGAGTATTGTGTTCCACAAGAGGAAGGCTGACTAATGGACTGCGTGGGACCAGGTGCTCCAAGAGAGGGACGCTGCCTCACTTCTGTTTTTCTTTCCCTCAACACTTATAAACCTTTCTGACGCTGAGTCGTTTTTCATCAAATGCTAGTTAAATGGCCACCCTTACTCATTCAGAAATACTTCCCAAGGTATTCCGGAAATACTCTGTCACCGAGAGGAGACTGCCTAGCTGAGGTCATTTTCCCTCCTGCTGAGCCTCAGGTCCTGTGCTGTCCTGGGTATCTGCACCTCCAGCCTTCTTCTCTGGGAAGTGACCTGGGTTAGGCTGTTGCTTATAGCGGCTCATGTGTACGTGAGGATCATAAGCACTGGTTTGGGGCTCCCCTTGTTCCAGTGTCTATAGGTTAAAATAAATTAACCTCATTTGTAAATGCTGTTCTCTGATCTCATTTTCAATGGATGAGTGGAAAAGAAATGGTCCAGCAAATATCTAAATTCAGCATCAGCAAATATTATTTTCCCGATTGTAATTTAAATGGAATAATTAATTATCCATCCCATTCTCACAGGCTGGGAACTAGGCCCACACAAGTTCGCAGAGAAGAGCAGAAACACAGGATGATGTTCCAGCCTTACCCAGTCCTTCCCTGGGACTCGGTGATCAATCACTTTGCTCTGCGGGACCCTAGCACACTGCACTGCAGGAATTCTGGAGCACTCTTCACTCTCCTCTGGAGGAATTGTACCAACTTGGGAAACAAAGCTACCTTCCCTGAAAGAACAGAAGGCAACCATGTACAGAGCCCAAACAAGACACCCTTGGTGAGCATCCAGCTCTCCTCTGTCACCATTCCTCTGGCTGTCACTTATGCTCTCATTCCTCTTCATTTCCTGGTGAACAGGTGGCATTATGCAATTTAGAATTGACCTTCTGCATCTGAGAGATAGTTTTGTTGTCTAAGTGCCTGCCTGGCAAGTGAAAGGACTCAGGTTCAATTCCTGGTACCACACACCATACTGGCCCCATGCTGAGCTGGCCACTAAAATTGGGCAGGCTGGTGCACTCCAGCAATCCCAGCACAGCACTGGGGAGGCTGAGACAGGAGGATCGCTATGAGTACAAGCTGCATATCATGACCCTGTACCAAATAAATAAACAAACAAATAAATAAATGTTTTTTAAAAACCCTGCCCTTGGGCCCACCGGGATGGCTCAGTAGTCTAAAGCGCCTGCTTGAGAAAGCTTGGGCGGCTTCAGGGACTGCGGTTCGATCCTCGGCACCACATGCTGCGCCAGCCCTGCCATTGGGGCAGGCTGAGCGGGCCATAAAAATGAGTGAATAAATAAACAAAGGTTCTGAAACAAGAAAAAAATAAATAAATGAAAAAAAAAAAAAAAAAAAAACCCTGCCCTTCTCAGGAGAGACTCCCTCTCCTGTGACAAGGTCTAGGCTCTCAGTGGCTCCTTCAGCATCTTTAGCCTACAGCTGCCCTGTGTTTGCTTGCTTCTCAGTGCTTTTCACTTTATTTATTTATTTACTTATTCATGTTATGGCTGGCTCAGCCTGCCCTGGGTGTGGGGCTGGCTCAGCACGTGGTGCTGGGGATTGAACTGTGGTCCCTATGGTTGCCTAAGCTTGCCGAAGCAGCCGTTTTAGACTGCTGAGCTATGTCACTGGCCCCCTTGGTGCTTTTCAAATATGCAGATGTTCTTTGCTTCGAAAGAGTTCCCCAGGGGCTGGGGAGATAGTTCCATGGCACAAGTGCCTGCCTGGCAAGTGTAATGTTGTGAGTTCAAACCCAAGCCCTGAAAAAAAAAAAAAAAGAGTTCTCCAAGTGGAGCTTTTTAGAAATTTGAAGTCTTGAGCCACACCCCAAAACTAGAGATTGAGTAAATCCTGGGCAAAGAAAGCCCAGAGAGCTTGTTTAGCAAGCGCTCAAGTTAGAGAACTATGGTTTCTTCAGGTCTCTTTCCTCTGGGGCTATTTTCAAACTCTCAAAAGGTCTCTTTCAAGTGGTCTTCCCAACTACTTTCTCACCTCTGACTTTTTTAGGCACCCCTAAAGTCCTGCTTTTAGGATCACCAAAGAACTGATTCACAGTGAGCTAGGTGGCACAACATATACCGGAATTAGGGACAGAAACCCTGGCCTCAGACAGTGGCTCCTCTGCTGTCCAGCTTTGGCATGTGGCTAAGTCACCTTCACTCTGTAAGCCTCAGTGTCCTACCTGCAGAATGAGGATCACAGTATCTTCTTCAGTGGATTATCGTGGGGATTAAATGAGACTATCATGTGAAAGTATTATGCACAATATGTAGCAGAAGCTTAATAGACATCTCTGAATTCAAATTAAAATGTTACACACATTTAGCATGAACTATAGAAACAAAGACTTTCAGAGATTTCCATGAAAGATGTACTTACAAAAAGTATTCAGTTCTCATTTATCTGACATCTCTTAATGACTTCAAGCGAACCATAATATTCATAGGTCAAGTAACCATAGTATTAAAAAATGCTAAGTGTATATTTTACATGACATTTAATAATTGTACTGATTTCCACATGGGACTATTATGCTGTTTTTGGTGTTAATATTGGTATGTTTTTTTCCTCTACAGAAAATTAACAGAATCAAGCAAAGAAACCTAGCTTTGTACTCCTTTTTTCTTTCTGCTTCCCTATAACCAAGACCAAGTAAAATAGATTGCAAGAGAGATTTTGTACAGCGACATAATCCAGGGGGCTGTGACTCCATGCTTGGTTAATGGGCACCAGGGTCTGGATTCTAAGCCTCAGCAGAGCAGAAGAACCAAGACTTAAATTTAAACTGATAAAAGAGCAATCTCCCTAAGCTCTTTAATTTCTCTCAGCCTGGCCTCTCTTCATAGCTCCCCAAAAGCTGTTCCTGCTATCGCCTATGAACTGAATGGGAGCCATAGGTCTGAGTACAGTGTCTTCTTGGCTTCTGTTGCAGAATTTGTGGTCATTGCTCCTTTTGTCTATCTGGATAGTGTGCTCAGTAATTTTTTTTAATGTATTTAGTACAGGGTCTACAGGGTCTCACTATACAGATCAGACTCAGCATGATCTTCCTGTTTTCAGCCTTCCAAGAGCTGGCATTACAGGCAGACATCACCCCAACAGGTCCCCATTGCTGTCACAGCATGCCCTGGGGGCGGGGCCAGCACAACAGCGGGGCATCATCTCCAGTCCCTGCGTCTGCCTAAGCAGGTGCTTTAATCTGCTGAGCTATCTGGCCAGCCCTATATTTTTGGAATAGTAGCCAGATTTTTCTTTGTCCTGCCTAGTTTCCCATTTTTCCTCCCAGGCACCCCTTTCCAGCAGGCTGTTAGCTGGAGCTCATCCTGGCTTCACAGGAGCAGAACAGGGTACAAGGTACAAAACTTGGGAGTTCATGGCTATGTTATTATTTTTTTTTCTTTATTCCAAAATCTCCAGCTCTTAGGGAATTTAAAAGATTGAGACTGAAGTAAAATAGCAGATGAAGAGAAATAGGCATTTTTGCCCTTGGTCTAGTCTAGAGAAAAGTTTCTTCTATGCGAAATAAAGAAGAAACACATGAGGGAGAAGGACAGAGAGAGACAGAGAGGGGGGAGAGAAGAGAGAAGAGAGAGGCACGGGGCAGACAGAGGCTGCAGTGGCCCAGCCACAGGCGCTCAGCCTGGCGAGGCTGCCTACCGCCTCCGCCTCTGGGCTGGAGAAGTCACAGCGACCTGGGCCTACTCCCGGGCTCATTCACTGTGCAAGATATTCACAATCAAATCAACCAGGTTAGAAGAGGAGTCACCAGCAGTAATGGGGACGTGGCAGCGAGGGCCATGGTGGTGCAAGGTGTACAAGCAAACAGGGAGAGGGGACAGATCTCTCAAGATCCCGTGAGGCGCTCTGTATAAACCCCGGTCTGCAGACTCCAGAGGAGACAACTCCACGGTGCACCTTCTGCTTTTCCTTAAAGAATACAGATTCCAGTGGAAGTTAATTTGAATTGTATAATAATCAAGCTACACTTTTGAAAACACTCAAATTATTAGTGGGCTACATTTCACATCTTCCTCGTGGAGGAGTTCCCCAGTGCTGTGCAGCTTATTTATCCACAGGTTATGCCACACCGTCCTCTGTCTATTGGCCGGCATGTGCTCAGAGAAGGGCCGCATTCATAGAAAGGCATCGAGAATGGTTTTGATGTGACCTCCACACTTGCTATAGTTTCTGGAAGTTATTTCAGAGTCGTTAGGGCTTCCTCTTCCCCTCGCCCTTTCTCCCATGTCCACCCACTGGGCTCACATGGTGTGTGCTGAACAAAGAGAATGTGCCCAGCTATGGACCAGATGTGGCCCGCTCTGCACAGGGCAGAAGGCGGCATAGTGGAGAGATGCGTGTTTATGGAGGTAATCAGGTGCACACTGCACTTATAGCTGTGTGTTGAGTATCTGAGGAAAACATAAGGTATCAGATGCAGTCTCCTCAAAGAAGTGACATTTAAGGCAAATGTAGAGCATCGAGTTAGGTAGGATAAGACAGACTAAGAGGAGGGATTTGTGTTTGGGGAGAGGCAGGTTAGAGGAAATCCTTGCAGTGGTCCAGAAGGCAAGGGGTGCCATGGGCCTTACTACAGGGGAGGAGAAGCGCATGTGTTCAAGATCTGTGTTTCTTGCTCTGCTCCCTTTCCTCTTTCTGCTCTTCTAAATTAGCCAGTGTGTGCTCTCAACCGTGTGTTCGCCCGTCCCACTCATGGATTTGAAATGACTTATGAGAAAAAGTAAAGGACAACAAAGCCAACTTAGCCACCATAAGATATAAGCAGAAAACAAGGCATAAAAGGGAAGGCAGAGAGTGTCCTTACAATTCCTCATTGGAATAAACTAGCACCTAAGACCCTACTGTAGCTCTGAGGTTCAAATTTATC
Source organism: Myocastor coypus (assembly GCA_004027025.1). Lineage (NCBI taxonomy): Eukaryota > Metazoa > Chordata > Mammalia > Rodentia > Myocastoridae > Myocastor > Myocastor coypus. The sequence continues at coordinate 21,444 of PVJA010023268.1, read as the reverse complement.
AATATATTCACCTAGTTACACCACCCCTCTCCTTCTGAAGAAGGAAACCAAATGCTCAGTCCTGCATACAACCAATGTATCTGCTCTTGCTCTGGCTCTAGATCTGGGAGTTTCAACAGCACTTGACTTGAACTTAAACTCTCAGAGATGGCAAAGCCATTTGTATTAGAGAAACCAGAGATGTTCTTGAGGTTTACAGTAGGAAGGAGACGTCAGAAGAGGCATGGCTTGTTCCAGCATGGTTAGGGAGAGCCAAGAGAGTGCTCCCAACTTCAAGCTACAGTTCCATTCATGTTCTTAGAGCCAAGGAGAGACTTATCTCCATGCACCCCCAAATCACAAAGGAAACAACGGTCTCCCCCATTCTGAGCTGTCGCTCACAGAAATAGTCTGGACAGTGACGAGGACTGGTGACTGTCTCCACGTCTCCTGACGCCAGCTCCTGACAGCCCCACTCCTAGTGCGCCTCTGAGGGAGGAGAGCGCCTCAGAGTTCCACGCTCTGCCAAGCCGCATGCAGGAGCCGTTGCCTACGAGGTGGGAAGAGGGAGGAAGGGCAGTGCTCTGAGCCCTGGGCTCATAAGGCCATCACTGTGCTTGAACTAGCATTGTAACCTTCAAGCGCTCTTAGCGCCCCTACACTACAGGATGCATCAGTTCAACAACCCAGCTCACTAACTACATCAGGGCCAAGTGACTGCCAGGACTCACTGCTGTCCAGGGAGATGCCATGCCGCAAATCAGTACCCAAGGAAAGATCAAAATGGAACATTTCAAGTATGGATATATATATTCAAATATGTATGTATGTATGTATGTATGTATGTATGTAAAATATGGCATTTGCACCATTGTAAGATTAAAAAAAAATACACCATCCTAAGCTGGGACTGTTTCTGCTTCTGAATTCGGGTGGTGTCCTCACCCTGGCAGCCACTTTGTGTGACTGCTTTTTGTTACACTGCTTCTTTCTGTGTGCCATCATGTGATATAAATAATCATTTTGCACCCTATGCACTGTGTGATAAACTCTTAGGACCTATTTCAGCGGAACTTCCCATGATTAAAATAGTGCTCTCTGACTCCTATCTAGAGGATCAAATTCTTAATCAGGCCCATCCTTCAAGCCGTCACTTTCCTCTGTAACCTTCCAGAGCTTCGGTATTTTCTCTCTTCTTTGGTAACATGATTTCTTAAATGAGTGCTCTCCCTGGGGAATTAATTATTACCTTGAAGGGTATATTCATATAGTTCCATCAAGATATCTTAAAAACTATCAAACTCTTGACAGACTCACTGTGCAGCTTGGGAAAAAAAAAAAAAAAAAAACATGTTATGTGCATGCAGATTTTTTCTAACTCTACTGAGTCGGAAAAATTTTATTCAGAGTAGAAGACATCGCCTGTCTTTTTTTTTTTTTTTTTTTTTTCCCCTTCTCTTTTACACAGTCTTTGTTAACGCAGAAATGGCACTCTCTGGCTGCTCATACTCAACTTGCGTGTGGGAGCCCAGAATCACGGTAGCTCTGGGTGAGAAGAGGCTTCCTTCCAGGAGGAAATGGGAGTGGAAGCGACACCGCAGCCCACCTTGGCTGCTGTTTACAGGGCTGTTCGGGACTCCACTTCGAGACAGTGGGCTTTCCTGGCTGCTCTGTTCCCCTGGAAGAGCAGCAAGTACTGAAAGTCCACAGCCCTGAAGAGAGCGACAGCTGCGGGCCTCCTGGAGGCTACCTTTATTCCTTTGCTTGGAGGCGATCGGACCTCCTTGTGGAACACATGGCATAAAATGTCACAAAGCCACATCCATACCAGGCACTTGGAATCCTGGAAAGAAATAGGACGTAGGGAGAGGGCAGCAGGAATCTGGAGCTTACACCCTGCCACCTACGGTCGGGGCTTTGGGAACACCTTGAGGAGGCACAGAGGAGAAGCCTCTAGAAGCACTCCCTGCTCTGAGGAGAAAGGCAGCCCAGCACAGTGAGGCCTTAAGGGCTTCATCTGGGGAGCCCCCTTCAGGTGGACCTGCATGGCTTCCTGTGGCTGGCCATGAATCCAGGGCAGCAGCCCGCCAGCCTCCCCCCCCCCCCCCCCCCCCCCCCCCCCCCCCGTGAACACCTGGTTGCTGGACCTATCCCTACCCTGAAACCTGGAGCTGGTGGGCAGCACCTGGGGGTCACTCATGACCCCCAGCTATTTGTTCATCTGTGGGAAAAGACCTGTAAGGAAACATTTTCATGCCTGAAAATCCTGTATTGGAAGAACAGTAAAAGGAATAAATTATATTCCCCAGTCAGTGCAAAGCTCTGTGTGAAAATCTATGGGCAAGAGCTGAAGTTGTTTTATTTTTTCTTTCTTTCTTTCTTTCTTTCTTTGTTTCTTTCTTTCTTTCTTTCTCTCTCTCTCTTTCTTTCTCTCTCTCTCTCTTCTTCTTCTTCCTTCCTTCCTTCCTTCCTTCCTTCTTTCCTTCCTTCCTTCCTTTCTTTTTTGGGAAGTACCAGGGATTGAACTCAGGACCTTGTGCTTGCCAGGCAAGCACTTATTCCACGGAGCTATCTCCCTGGTCCCTTGAAGTTGCTTTCTCATGTAAAAATGAACTTTAATAGAATACTAAGAGCATACGAACAGTGAGCATGGTGGGCATCATTATCTTCAATGTAGCTACTCTGAGTACAAGACAGATAAATAGATTCTCTAAGGGGCTTTCTCACACTAGTTCTCTCTCTCTCTTCCTTATCCTCCCTGCCTTCCTCCTCTTCCTCTCCCTTTCTGTCAGTCTGTCTTTCATTTTTGTCCCTATACATGTACTAAACAAGCAACATAGTGCAGACCCAGAAGCACCACATGCCAACTGAAATTTGAGGAGAAACACATCCTTTCCATGTGCAAAGGTGCCATTGCCTTCCAGCTGACAGGAAGTTGACCCATTTCGTGATAGGGATATGGAACAGTCAAGCAGCAGGAAAGACATTTTGGCAGAGAGACCACATTCTCAAGAAGGCCTCAGCACCAGGGCAAGTGGCAGTGGGCCTTAGGAAGGCCTGGTGACAGAGGACACTTCCATGGTGCTGAAGCAGCACAGGACTGGCTAGTTGCAGCCAGTAGGAGATGTCTCCAGATGTTCCAGGGGCCAGCATCAGAGAGCACTGAGAATCTCCATGCAGTGGGGCCTCAGACACAGCACCCCCAGGTATTAGTAGCACCTCAGTCCTTGTGAACACCTACAGGGAATGGGACCTGAGAACTTCAGGTAAGAGAGAGTGAGGAGACTATCCTTGTATCTGATGTAGTTTGGGTTAGGACTAACAGCCTGTGTAGAAATGCTAGCGCAGTGCCTGTAGGCAGTAAGTACTTGGCTCATTCCTTTCCAGGTCTGAGCTTATTTCAGAGACTTCCAAGATCAGTGTAACTATTTTTATCATTTCTATGATTTTATCTCATTGTAGGTAAGATTTCATATCTTGAAAAGACAAGCAGAGATAAATTAATTACAACCTAATTGAGAAGGTGCTTGCTGTGTATCACGGGATCAGATAGCTTGGAAGTAAATAAGTGCAACATTTGGGGCTTTATGGGACCCTTCAGCTCATTAAGACTGTAATGTAAGGAAGAAAGAGTTTACTGGTTTTGGAGCTACTTGCTATGCATGGGCAACTCTATGAGCCCTAAAGAAGATGGCTAAAAGGTAAAGTGGGAATAAAAAGAAATACTCCCGAAGGTCTCTCCTACACGCTGAAGGTCTGGTATAAAAGACCTCTGTGGCATTATATTCTATTTATGGTATTTCACGAAGTTCTTTTTGCGTTTGGAAAAAACACTCTCAACTTTTTATGTGATTCCAGACAACAACCCTATTTGGGCTGATTTCAAGGTCATTAATGAGCTTCAATTGCCCCCCAAAGTCTTTTTTACTCTTGATTTCTAGTGCTTGGAAATTGTCCAATAGAACAAGCACTTCTAGATTAGGTCAACTCCTCACCTCCTGTGTGTGTGTGTGTGTGTGTGTGTGTGTGCAGACATCACCAATCAATCACAGTTCTTTTCTGCTGAGTCACCTTTCCCAATAAGGTGCTATAGGCAGCCACTTGTAATCAGAGAAAGTAGCACAAATTGTTTCTCTACTTGCCTTCATGCTTTGCTCTCTGTGAAAAGTCAAATATTTGAGGGAGAATAAAAATTTACATTATTATTCACTGCCAACTAAACATTTCAGAACCCAAGACATTGAAGACAGCATTTGCTGTGACATTAAAAGAGAGAACTCAAGGGCTCCAGCGTGGGGGAGGGCAGGCACCAGGCTCCAGCAGCTCCTGGAAGATACACTTCACCTACTTAACAATTTCGCCTAAGGCCAGCACTGCGAAAGGACCAGTTCTCTCCAGGGCATCTATTTCAACCATTTACCATCAAATAAAACTTACAACTGGCATACGAATTCTTCGGCCAAGGGCATTTCATTTTTTGAAAATTTAAAATACTTGTGTAAACTACTTTAAAAATTGAAGAGCCCTAAAAGGATCCCAATAAAGAACAGCGCAGGGCAAGGTGAGCGACGTGCAGCTTGTTAAGGGGTGCAGCAGCTCGGGGGGCCATGCCCACACGCAAATGCTGTGCGCTTGCCTCCTTAGCAGGCTTCCGCAGCTCACTGGCAAACCCATAGGGAGGGCGAGGTAAGATCAAACAATTCTGAGGAGAAATTTTGGAATTTGAGCTTTGGGGCATCAATGGAGACACTGGATTTACTTTCCAAAGAGAAGCAATCAGAAATGAACAAAATAGGTGAATAGCAGTTGATGAAACGCTGAACACCAGGCAGCGAAGGAAAAAGTTCTCAAAGAGGGATCTCTTCACTCACTGCCCCAAGAGTTTCCGGGTCAGGGTACAGGGAGATGAAATCCAGGGAGACCCAGAGGATTACTTTTTTTTTAAATTATGGTTGGCTCAGCCTGCCCTAGGGGTGGGGCTGGCACAGCATGTGTTGCAAAGGATCTAACTGCTGTTTCTGTGGTTGCCTAAGCTTGCCTAAGCAAGCACTTTAGGCTGCTGAGCCATCTCACTGGCCCCTGGACCGAGAGGAGATAGACTTGTGAGTGCAGGGAAAACAAGAGAGCTGTTAGATTTGTAGAATATTGGAGAGGAGAAAGCAGCCCTGAGGGCAGTGCCGAGGTCTGCAAAGAGTCCTTCTTGAGTAGTCACTTGCTCTCTGAGCAGCTGAGCCATGGTTGAGAAACTCCAGGAGACTAAGAAAGAATCCCAGAGGAGGATTAGGCCGCTGTTTCTGAGTTCTGACTTGGACGACACCCTTAGCTGCATAATGCTTATTGGTGGGGCCATCCTGGGCACTGCAGGGGCTGAGCAGCAGCCCTGGCCTCAGCAAATGCCAGAAGCATGGAGGTGCCCATTGCACCTGGGCTCTGATTGCCAAAAACATCTCCAGAGATCCCAAATGTCCCTTGGGAAGCAATACAGAGAAACAGCAGAGTTAAGGAAACAGTGACCGGTGCGCATATAAGTCTGGGAATGGTGGTTTTCCCATTAGCCAGACTGGAAAACTGGGAGAGTCACATGGGACATTGCATCAAGTGCCCAGAAGGATTTGTCTTAAGAGTGAAGATAATTGGACCTAGACTGGACATGGTTCCACTCTTGTCTAATTTGGAAAGCAAAGAACTGACAGCAGCAGCACATTCGCAAGCGATTTAGTTACACCCCAGAGCAAAGCTCAGAAATACGAAAGCATCAAGCACTCAAAATGTGAAGTTTACAATATGTGGGGTTCACTTATAGTTTACAATAAGGAAAACAGTTATTCAAACTTACTTGACATAGGTATTAGGATTAGTGAATAAGTGCATTGAAATAGTTATGTTGTTATACTATATGCCCAAAAGTTAAGTAGACAAATTAATTTTTAAAAGACCCAACATAAACTTCAAAAGATGACTATAAAATGTGAAATTAAAATCTATGGTGGATTGGATTTGTGGTAGATATAAGAGAAGAAAAGATTAATGAATGGAATGGTACAATGATAAAGGCATAGAAGGAGACCAATTTAAATATAGAGAATCACTGAGTTAGAAAATGCCACACAGCCTAGCGTTAGGTAATTGGAGTCCCTAGAATAGTGGAGCTGAGAAATATGGGGAAGATGTTTTAAAATGTAATTTCTGAAGATTTTTTTAACTTTTTGAAATGCATAGACTCAGATTTGGGAAGCTCAATGAACAGTAAGCATGAGAAACACAAAGTGAGTTATACTAGGTACACCATAATCAAATTGCTCAAAATTGGTAGGAAATAGAAAAATCATACAGAGAAGTAAACAAGAATGGCAACACAACTCATTTAAGAATTAATGCTAGTGGGAGGAAAATGGGCCAGCATCCTGAAAATGCTGAAGGAAAGAACTGTACATGTGCAATTTTATAACCAGCCAAACTATCTTGCCCAAATTAAACAATGTCTTCTGAAATACAAAATCTGCGAAAACGGATTAGCTCATCCATGTGAAAGACATTAAAGGAAGACTTTTCTGGTAGAATGAAAATAAGTGTTCTATTTGGAAACACAAGTCTGCACAATGAAATGAAGAATACTAGAGCTAGAAACTCTGTGGTAAATATGACAAATTGTTTTCTCAAAACATTTAACAAGACTGTTGCAATTGACTTTTGTAGTTTGTAACATACATAAAAGTAAAATATATGACACCAATACCAGAAATGTCAGAAGGAGAATACGAAGATCGTGTTGTATAAGTTTCTTATATGTGAAGTAGTAAGACATCCTTGAAGGAGGATTGCATATACAGTAGGCAGTAAAGAAATAACTAACATAGTGAAACAGAGTGCTTGAGGATGGAGATATAGCTCTGTGAAAAAGAGCTTGACTAACAAACGTAAGACTGTAGGCTCCTGGGGGAAAGGACATTAGCAAATAGACAACTCAACAGTTGTAGGCTAACAAGCCAACAGAGGAAACAAATAGAATAATAAAAATTCAGTTATTAGCAATGATAGTAGAAATAGTGAATAGTTGCCCCAAGAAAGAATCTCCAAGGAGGAAAAGGTGAAAAAGAGTCAAGATGAGATATGATGGTTAAAAAATAGCAAAATGAGGGCTGACCATATAGCTCAGAGGAATAAAGCACCTGCTTATGCACATGCGAGGAGCAAGGTTTCATCCCTGGCATGCCGTACTAGTCCCACCCCTGGGGCACGCTGAAACAACGACTGAGACTGGACGTGGTGTCATGCCTATAATCCCATCTCTTGGGAGGCTGAAAACAGAAGAGTCACAATGAGTCCGATCTATTTCATGAGGCCTTATAGACACTGTACTAAATACATAAAAAATAGCAAGATGATTATGCTATTTATAGATGATTGGATTATCAATTTTTTTTTGTACTGAGCACAAACTCAGCACCTTGGGTTTGTCAGGCAGGCACTTATGCCACTGAGTTATCTGCTGGGCCCTGGGGCTCAATTATTAAAGCTGGAAAAAATGATTATCCTTAAATGACAGGCTGAAATTATCTACCCAGAATTCACTCCCTGAGATTCTACTCTGCAACGTAACATGAGAAAGGGAGGCTCTTGAAAGAATATTGTGCCACGCGGGAGGGGACCTTGGGAATGGTCAGTGCTCTTGCACAAAGCAGTTCCTGGAGAGCTCGCCTTCTCTCTCCCCACTACATGAAGATACAACAAAAAGCAAGGAATCTATTACTGACTGAGGGCTTTCTCTAAAGCCCAACCATGTGGGTTCCCTGATCTCAGACTTTCCAGCCCTCGGAACAGTAAGTGATGCATTGCTGCTTTTATAAGCCATGCAGGCCCTTCACAGAAAGAAGCCTTGAAAAAAAAACAAAAAAACAACTGTAGCATCATTAGTCTTTACAAAAACTGAAATCAAAATAAGACTTCATTGCACAAATTCTAAAATGTCAAAAAAAAAAAAAATCTGTCTCTCAAGCACCAAGGAGGATGCAGAACTCCTGGTATGCGCATAGCACCACTGATGGACATGAGCAATGCCACCAACACTGGGGCTGCTTTGGTGGTCTCTCAAAAGTTAGCTCTGAACCTGGCCACAAGAACCTGGCTTTCCATGTGCAGGAACTGTGTTCACACACACTGCCGTGTCCACAGAAGCTTTACTTTGGGTAGCTACACCCTTCAAATCATCTATCATAGAGCAAATGGTGCATGGATTATTATTATTATTGTGTGTGTGTGTGTGTGTGTGTGTGTGTGTGTGTGTGTGTTTTGATTATTTTTAGGTGAAAAAAAAACAGCCTTTCCCAATGGTGACAAAGGGAATTGAAGGGCAGAAGGAGGCTGGGTGCAGGCTTCTCAGCAGCTCCTGCCCCACATCTGGCAGCAAGGGGGACCCTGCTGGAAGCCTGTGGCAGCACAGCGACCCACAGAAGGGAGGGTGGAACTCCCGGGCCACTCTGGTTCCTGGAGTGGTTGGGGAGAGCTTTCGAGGCAGCCAGGCACTTGACATAATTAACGCTGTTATTCTTGGGGGGCATTAAATTAAGGGATGACAAAGGGAGTCAAGAGAGTGGTTTACTCAGTTGGGTTCTGAAGCACGATGAGGAAATACTTTGTCTGGTGCAACCATTATTCCATTTTTGTTGGAGCGAATTCGGAGGAAAGTGAGGTCATTCTGGGGATCAATTTCACGCACAGTGCTCAGCGCCTTCAAGATAGAGTTGGGCATGAGGTTGGCGTACTGGGTGGTGGTGGGGTTGTCCATGGTAGTCTTGATGGAAATGCCTTCTGTGCTCACCGCGATGATTCCTTGCGCTCCTTTCTGGCTGTGAAGTCGTTTCAGCATCTCTTCCACCTCTGCCATCTCCGGCCGACCCAGCAGCTCCGTGTCACCGACTCACAGCTCAGGCTCACACCTGGTGAATGGATTATTAAACTGGTTTTATACACATATATTTCACATATTCTACTATACTTATTAACAACACACCCAACATGAGTGAACCTGCAAATAATTATACAGACTGCAGAGAAACACATCATGTTTAAATACATTGTAGGACTCCATTTATTTCACATTTTAGGAAATAAAAATTAATGTCTTGTGATAGTGAACAGGTGAGTAGTCATTGAGGATGGGCAGCGTGTTAGGAGGCGTGAGAAGAAAGGGACCATGAAAGAGACTTTAGCGGTGCCAGGGAGCTTGGTATCTTGATGCTGGCCGTAGTTCTATAGACATGCTAAAACACCTAACTGTGCATGTTACTAGGTTGTTATCTGACAGGCTTACATCAATGGAGCTGTTTAAAAATGTAAATGTTAAGAAACATGTGCAGGGGAAGTCATAAAGGAGATCTGATTCCCAGGTCTGCCTCCAGCATGCCTAGTGATCTAGTCACGGGCACATAAATCCTCTTGGTCTCAGTTTCCTAATAACAGAGTTAAACAGTTGATTCAGTGTTCTCGATTGTCCTTGCAACTCCAAAGTCAAACAGTGGATTTGAGCGTACGGAAGGGAGGGCGAGAGATGAAGACCGACTCGCACCTGAGTGTCGGGCCTTGGTTCACCTCCGTGTGTCTCCACATCAACGGCACAAGCATGCTCAGCTGTTAGAAATAATCCCACGAGAAGCAGATGATATTGGTTTGTGATCTCCTGCAACCCAGGGCCTGGTATAGACTCTGGCATGTAAATATGTATCTTCCTTAGCATATAAAGAAATATCTCTTTTTCTTGCAAAATTATAATTATTAGTAAGCCCTTTGACAGCATAGATTGCTGATGTCCCTCAGCTACTTCCTCCATTGCCTCAGTTTTGTGTTTAACTTTAGTGTCAGGAGACAAGTTCTAGCAAGCCTCCCACTCTACGAGCTGCAAAGGCACATGGGACAAGACACAGGGTTCTTAAAAAAAAAAGGCTCTGGTGACCAGGACAGACATGTGAGGCTCATCAGGGGATTGGCTGTGCTGGAGGCTTTCTCAAGCATACTAGAGCTTCCTGAGGATTCATGGTTAATGCCATGAAGGTCCCCTTCTGCCTTGGGTGTCTGTGTGTATGTCTATCTACCTATCTATCTTCTATCAATCTATCTGTCTGTTTGTCTGTCTATTGTCTATCTATCATCTATCTATTGACCTATCTACATATCTGTCTATCATCTATTGGATCTTTGAGACAGGGTCTCACTATACAGTTAAAGCCTGGCCTTGAATTCATCATGTAGTCCAGGCTGGCTTCAAACTTACATTGATGCTCCTGCCTCAGCTTCCTGAGTGCTAGGATTATAAGTGTTCATCTCCAGGCCTGGCTTTAATTTTTATATTTTAAAGTATCAATTTAAAAATCAATTTAAAGAAAAAATATGAGAAAGTGAGAGGAGTGGCTCGGATGTGGAGTGCTTGCTTCAGCACATAGGAGGCCCCATATTCAGTGGCGAACACAGCAAAAGCCAATAAGGAGACAAACAAATTAGTAATTAAAATGATCTCAAAGATTGCAATAGAAAAACTAACCAGGGTAAACCTGGTTTAAAGCCCCCAACTGATGCTTTAGCAGAGCAGGAGTTAGTCAGAAAGGGTAAGTATGGTCATCTTTAATGTACTCAGAAGACTGGTGTCCTGATGTGCTAACACGAATGAAAGATGAGGCCTTATAGATTCCTCTGCAAATTCATCTCTAGTGAGAGACGTGCTGGAAAACAGGCAAATGCTCAAACCTTCTGGAAGATGAAGCGTGCAGAGGAATTGTACAGCAGTGAGTGGAAATCCCATATCTGGGAAAGTAGATCTGGAGTTTATTTATTTATTTATTTATTTTCAAGAATTCATAGACATAGACATAGGGAAAGAATGACAATGTACCTAGATTTCAACAAGTCATTGATGAATATTTACTCGGATAAACTTGTAGACAAGAGAAATGTGGGAATTTGTGGCTATGACCTTAGGTACTGCTGAATTTAATTCATAATCTCTCTAGGGAAGCTATGCTTATCAGATTTGCTGCAAACCAAACCCTGAGAGGAAAAGCATACTAAGTGGACTCCTTTGGTGGCAAGTCAAGAAAGTCAATGTGAAATAGCTGAAAAAGAAGTCAGTCAAGAGGATATTAGGTATTGAGCATCAGAAACAGCTAAGAATTTTCTGGAAAGTCTAAAGCACAAAGTGCAGTCTAGTAATACAGACTCTGGCTCAATCCAGCTCCTTACACAACAGGGTGGGTCCTAAACTTCCTTGTGCCCTAATGCCCTTCTCTATACATTGGAGATAATCATACTTCCCTATTGCTCTATTATGATATTTCACTATTAGAAGTAAATGAGTTAAAAAATATGTAAGGCATTCGATGTCATCTTCTATGTGATGTGTCTATTTGTTCCTTCTCTTGGACAAATGCTTTTCTGTTTTCTGGAACCCATGTATTAGAAAAAATGGCATTGGAAGCCCAGGATTTTTGCCTTACAACCAGGTGGGGCTCTCCTAATCCCTAGAGAAAGGAAATTGTTGAATGGTGTCCAACTGAGCTGTTTCCAGGCTACTGATGCTGGTCAAGAGATGAGTTCATGCATTTATTAGTTCATTCATTCAGCATGTATGAGCTGAGTTCCTCATATGTTCCAACGACGTTCTAGGCACTGGGAACAGAGGAGTGAGAAGAAACAGAGACGGTCCTTAATGTCAAAGAGCACATGATTTGAGAGATGAAGAAGCCCTACAAAGAAAATAGTGAAAAATACAGTAATATTCCAGTTCGTGAATGCTTTTATTTGTGAAAAATTGGATTCACAAACAGAACTGTTTATCCAAAGTCTGATTTTGTTTGCAAATTCTATATTGGATGATGAATATAAGTGCAAACTTCTTTTTTTTAAAATCTTTTCGAACAAACACAAACATGGCCATTTTCCTCCAGATGATGGAAGAAACTAAATATGTGAATTGAGGTATCACTGAATTATAGTAAAATGGTGACTATAAAATAGAAATAACTTAGTGAAATAAGTGGGGGAAGTTACTTGAGAAGAGCAGAAGATGGTCTTTATTTATTTATTATTATTAATGTATTTGTTTGCTATAGGGTCTCACTATGCAGCTCATTCTCATAATGATTCTCCTGTTTTCAGCCTCCTCGGCCCTGGGATTGCAGGCATGCACCACTGTGCCCAGACTCTGCAATGGGCTTAGCATGCCCTGAGGCTGGGGCTGACACAGCATGTGGTACTAGGAATGGAATCTTGGTCCCTGCACTGGCCTAAGCTTGCCTAAGCAGGTGCTTAAATCTGCTGAGCTATTTCACCAGTTCCAACAGTGTTTTATAGAGGGAGGTTAGAGAAGGTCACTCTGATAAAGTGACATCGAGTGGGAACCTGAGGATTGGAAAGAATATCCTAGGCAGAAGATAGAAGAGCTACAAAAGCTCTGCAGGGTGAGGGTACTTGGGTTCAAGAGACAGCCAGGCCAATGGAACTGGGACACATGGGGCACAAATAGGGTGATACCAGAGAGGCTTCTTGAGTCTGGCTATGAGATGAGGAGAGCCTGGCAGACTTTAGTACGGAATGTGGGCTATAGCATGGTAGATTATACCTACAATCCCAGCATGGCCAGGAGTCAGATACATAAGGAAGGAAAGTTTGATTTTAGACTGGGTAACTTGGAGATGTAGTGAGACCCTGTCTCCATATAGAATGTACCAAGTTTCAGGCATGCAGCCCAGTGTGAAGGCTCTGGGTTCAGTGTTTAGCAAAACAAAGAAAGAGGATAGAGGAGAAAGAAGAAATGAGGATGGGTCATTACTCTGTAGGAGAGGGAAATCCATGGTCAGGTTTGGAATAGAGGTGACATAGGCTTCATTAAACTTTTAGAAGGCTTATGGAGGCCACTATGACTTTGTGGTGACAACATGACACAAGAAGCCGAGTCAGAAGATTAGTGTAGTAATCCATGGGAGGGAACTCTTCTAGTATTTTGCACTCTGGTACTGACAATGGTTAGAAGTGGTCAGCATATTAATATATTGTGGACTCTCTATTATTATATGCAGGATAGCAGAGAAATGGAGGATTCGAAGTGACTGGTTCTGTAGCTTGTGTCCAGGGTGAGTGGTAGGACCAAGTCATCTTTTATGGATACAAGGTAGAATCTGGAAGGAGCAGATTTGGGGGAAATTTTTCAGGCATTCATATTTGGACAGGTTACTCTGAGATATCCATAAATATCTGGAGTTTGATGTCCAGCAGGTAGCAGACATGTAGCATTATGAGAGGATTCTGTATAGCAGAGGCTCAGATACAAGTGTAGGTTTCATTGGTGTCCAGATGGGAATTCAAGATATGGCACCTACTGGGATCACTTAGAGAGACGGAGACTGGTAGACAGCAGGGATCAGAAACTGAGCCCAGAGTGTTTGAGAAGGTAGGAAAGATGGCCAAAGAGACTGAAAAGGGAGGACCAGGGGAATAAAACAAAGACCACATGGGAGTGATTGAAACATGGCATGGAAATGTTTCAGCAAAACACAGTGTTGAGTTGGGTCACATGCAGGGTGAGCTGGGAACCGAGGGACCACGGGATCACATACTGAGAAAGAAGGGCACGGAGCAGCTCTTCTAAATGGATGCTGAGGGGACACTGCTATAGGATTCCGTTCTGTGCGGCTGATAAATACATCAAAGCAGGAGAAATCAAACTGCTTCTGACAGGTTGTAATGAGAAGCCTAAGTCATCAAATAAAGCATAATACATGCGATGGTTCTACTTGGATTCCAAGTAGAAATGATAAAATCCATGTCCCTCTGCATGGGAAAGGCTAAAATATTCTGTCTCTATGCATGAGCAAAACAAATTATTATCTAGAAGTGGTGGAGCTATTTGTAGTTTTACTTTCTTTTCTGTTTTCCATAACTTCAAAATTTTGTCTGCAAACTAGGCATTGCTTTTGTAGCCAGAGAAATTGAGTAAGTGTCGTAAAACATCAACTGAGGGTGCACAGAGCTGAGCTGGGCTTGGTTGCATTCATGCAGATAACTCTCAATCCTGAGCACGCAGAGAACGTAGCTGGGTTGCATCAGTGGAGGTGCAATGTGCATGGCTGTATGAACCAAGTGCGCGGTGTGTGGACCGTACAGCTTTGCTCCTGGAGGGTGCACAGGGGGACGGGTGGGTGGGGAGGCGTCTGGAAAAGATGTCAAGGAGCAAGGTGGAGGAAAGCGGAAGTGTGAATCTCAGACAAAAAATGAGCAAGAAAGACCTGGTGAAAACTGCGACGAATTGGGGTGTGGTGAAGAGCGGTGCGCAGACGTCACACGCAAGTGTCCTTTGGGAAGTCGCTTCATTTCCCTGGTAACGCCATGGGTAAAGCAGCAGCGAGATCATCCACACAGTACTGTCATTTAGGTTAAATGAGATCAAGTGAGGTCCCCTCTCCTTTATCCTAGAACCATCTGGGATGAGCTCCTTTTCCAATTATTTTTTTAAAAAAATACTTACTTGGTGAGCAATGTTGGTTTTCCTGGAAGTTTCATAGCATAGGCAAATGAACAAGGGCACGCTGCACATCCCGCTGGGCAAAATTCCCACAGTCTCGGGATGTTCTTGCACTCTTCGCTGCTGTGGCCACAGGGGAGCACGTGTGACAGTGCGCTGTGGGTGGGACGCTGTGCCCGCCCAGACTCGCTGATTTCTCTGTGATCTTCACTTTCCTCTCTCTCCTGTGAGCACAGTTCCTCTCCTACTTCCTATATCTAACTCGGAAAGTGCCACCTATCTTGGTGCTCGGCGAAACCAAGACCTGCTGCTGTGGATCCAGCCCTTCCCAGCAATCTTATTTCCCGCCAGTGAGGCATTGAGGGTCTCAGAAACCCCTTCCCTTTCTGTCTATTTCAGAGCTGTCATGTTTGCCTTGTAAAAGCATGAGGCGTGATAAAAATGAAGCGAATATATAACTTTTAAAAATAGTTATAGTGTTATGGTTCATGTCTAGCTGTTCCCCCAAAGCCTCATGCAGTCCTGGGCCACCTTCTGGACTTCGTGATTGGTTGTTCTGGGTGTGGGTGCTGCACCTGCCCTGAGGCAGGTAATTTGCATTACTGTGTAGGGAGAGAGAGGTTGGCAGTCCTCCTGGGCTGCTGCCACTCCCTTTGGCTCTTGCTCTTTGCTGCTGCTACGAAAGGTTGTTTTCTGCCTTATGCTGCTCTGCCTTGGAGTCAGCTGAGTATGGACTGAAACCTCCAGTAATTGTAAGCTAAGTAAACCTTTCCTTCCTTCATTCCGACTGTTGGGTATTTGTCTCAGAAATGAGAGAAGAGTAACTGAGACATACAGTAAAAGACATCATGAACCCCCTTTAAAATGATCCCCCTCAAGGAGCTGGCCAGGTTAGGTCAACTGATTAAAGCACATGGTTCGGGAAAGTCACTCAGGCACTGGGGACTGTGATTTGATCCCTACCTCCACATGGATGGAGCCTGAGAGGCAGCCTGAGCCAGGACAAAAAAAAAAAAAAAAAAAAAGTCCTTGTCAAGTGGTGGGCCTGTCCAACAGCTCAGTGGATTAAAGCACTTGCAAGCAGGGGCCAGGGGTTCAATTCCCGGGTTGTTGTGCTGGCCCAGCCCCCAGGGTGCGCTGAGATAGCAACTTGGATTGGGTATGGTGGTGCATGCCTGTAATGCCTGTAATCCCAGCTCTTGGGAGGCTGCAAACAGGCAGATCACTATGAGTCTGATCTAGTAGTGAGACCCTGAACACCCTGGAGACCCTTCCCTTAAAAATAAGTAAGTAAGTAAGTAAGTAAGTAAGTAAGTAAGTAAGTAAATAAGTAAGTAGAATAAAATTATCTCCTTTGTCTCAGACACAGTTACCTCATCCTTCTTGCCACCTTCTGAGGCGACTCCGGCGCCCTCCTCATGAATGTCTTTAGTTGCACATGCGTAGCTGCTTGAGGATCATTAATTGATTCAAAACATTCACCTTTCAAGGGTAGCTAGCCTTTGGGGAAAAGCCAGAGTTGCAGGTGCCAGATCCAGTGACCTCAGTGGACAAGGACACACTGCTATGTTTTTACATACCTGCGACTTTTCTGGATGGCACTTGGGAACACTATTCACTAAAATTTTGATCATGATATGTAAGTACCCACCAGACCTACTTCAGAAAGTGGCAGGAATGATGGGCTAAATGCACTTAAAGCAAGGGCTATTGATTTTGATTTTTAAGGCTATTAATACATCTTTAACTATAACACATTTTTTAATTTAAACATTGACCCTGCATTTAAACTCATGAAGTAATCTATTGCTTAAGGAAATGAAATACCTGATGCAATGCTGTCACTCAGGAGATGCTCAGGCAGCGATTGGGACTGTTACTTTGTTGTCATGACTGTACTGACATAAGACGTGTGGCAGTGGAACGCAGAGACCTGTCTTCAGTTCCCAAGCATGCAGTAGGACCAATAGGAGGAGCCAGATTTTGGCTCAACCTTTGGTAAATATTTCTAGCCCTTAGAGCTACTGAAGAATGGGATGGATTATTAGGGTGCAGAGCCTTCTGCTGTGTTTTTTTCTTTCTTTCTTTTTTTTGTCTGATCTGAGACAGAGGGGACAGCAAATAGCAGAGGGGAATTTTAATGAGTTGCCAAAACTCTCCCGCTAATGCAGCATCTTGTGATCCCCTCACAAGTGCTTGAATAGTTCTTTTTTCCCATCTTTTCTTTTCCTTCTGTATGTCACTAAAATCTAAAGTGATATGAGACCACCATAAACCTGATCCTTTTGGGATCTGGTAGTGTTTAAAAAAGTCTGGGAAGCAAAGCTTCTTTGGAAGAAGTGGAACCAGCATAGCTGCTAGCTCCTACCACCACATCAAAGGCAGCCCGGTGGGGGAGGGGCTTTGCAGCTGTCCAGCCCTGACATTGAGGTGCTGAGCTGGGCTGCATCCTGGGGACCTTGTGGTTGGAGGGGTCAAACCCAGCAAGGAGGAAATGCTAACGGGACCCCAGGATGCCTCAGGGGCTTTCAAGATACTCTTACATTCTGCAATCCTTCGGGATCTCTGAATTAGCTCGGTCTTCCTCATACCAGTGTGGGTTTGCCTGTAATATAATCTTTTTAAAAGGTTAAGTTAATCTTGGCTTTTACTGTTGCAGCATTTCAACCTAACGGTGCTCCATGCACAATCTAATTAGATTTTTATAGGCCTTTATTTAAAGGAATTTGTTTAGTTACAATGACAATTTGAGTATTATAGGGAGATCCCTTTGGTATAATATTCAGGTGACACGGAGCACACATTGGTAGGCCACGAGAACAGATTCTGAGTAGGCGGCTATGACCTGAAACTTGTGTCCGTTTAAGTCCAAGTCATACAAGAGTGTTTGTGTTCAGTGATGTTATTACTGACCCTGTAAAATTAGAGCAAATGGAGGGGTAGGCCTGAGGTCAGGCAAATGGGGCGTTTCATGCTGTACAACGAATGTGTCATATGCCTTCCACAGAAAATTCCACTCATTTGGACGGTGAACTGGATACTAGGTTGAATTTTTAAAGGCTATTTGTCCTAAGAGGTTATACTCTATGAATTTATACTGCCTCAGGTTGTATTCCATCATTATAAAAATCCAGGAGCCCTCTGTAAAGTTTGTTTTACCACCCAGAATTGGGAGTTACGTCTCTTACAATAAATTCCCTCACAATGGCCATTTGACATTTTAGCAGTAACCTCTAGCTTAACTGGCTGCAGGTAAAAATTAGAGGCATAACTGGTTTTAATAAAGTCTTGGGTCTGCTCTTATGTAAGTATTTAGCCAATTATACCTTTCTTTATGTAATTTTTAAACATTCCATGTGGTACATTTTAAAACTTTCTCAGATATCAAGTTATTTTGTTTGTTTTTGCTTTAGCTTGACTACATAAAATTAAGTCAGGTCATTCCTTGAGAATATAATAAATGTCTGGGAAGCTGAGGCAGGATTGCAAGTTCTCAGCCTGGGTATTTTAGCCAATTAATGAGGCCTTACCTTAAAAAAAGAGGTGATGAATGGGCATGTTACCAAAAAATATTTTACTGTGTTCTGAACTCTGACTTATAGTGTTCTGGGACCTGGAAGAATTGCTCTGTGTTTGTATTCTAGGTCAAATATTTGCCCCAAGTATCTCTTGTATTATTGCTATTACATAGTATCAGTACTACTTACTAACGTATAGCATTGTTACTATATATTAGGAAGATTTACAAAAATTGTTCTGGTAACTCTCAGGATAAGAATACTAAGGAAGCCTGTCTGGTAAGCCTGAAGTTGTAAGTTCAATTCCTAATACAAATATATATATATATATATATATATATATATATATATATATATATATGGAAACAAGAAAATGTTGCAGAATATGGAAGACAGTAAAAGGAAAAGAATAACCTAACAAATCATGACTATATTTTATTTTTCCTTGGTGTCCGACTAGGCATGGATTTCCTCATAAATATGGGGAAGTGTGTTGCTGGGTAAAGGATAGTGTACCAGTCAGCTGTCACAGTGACAGAATGTCTCATACGATCATTTTAAAAGGAGAAAAGTTTCACTTGGTTCACACTTTCAGAGGTTGAAGCGCGTGGGCCTAGATGCATGGCCTCTGAGCCTGTGGGAAGGCTACGTACCACCAGGAGCAGAAAGGGACCTCTTACTTTGTGGGATCCTGTAGGCAAAAGAAAAGAAACAGGAAGAGGCCCAGGTCTCGACCTCTGTTGCCAGAGCCTTTCCTTGGACAGGCCTTCTTGCTCCCAGACCTCACCTCCTCAAGCTTCCACCATTTTCCCATAGCATCAGGAGCCTGTGCCCAATCCTTTAACACAGGGGCCACTGGGGCAGCTTACCCAAGCCATCGTAGCTAGCAGAAGAGGCACAGGAAGAAAGTATTTCCCTTTTCTCTCACTTCCACTCAACACAATACTTCTGACCCATAAGAAACTATTCACAGGGGACCATTGGCTAGAAGGCAGTCACCATATGCAGCTCTTACTTAAGAAGTGGGTAGTTACGTTCCACTCCTTGAGAGAGACCCACATGAAGTATTTGGAAATCTGCTGCCCAAGAAATTCACCTACTCTCACCCACTTCTACATTAAATAACTTAGGTATATTGGTATGGATTTCTGGCTATTTATTTCATATGTTGGATGATAATCTGATACTACTTTATTTTGTCCACACATTGTTCCCCTTTTGGCTATTGGGAGCTATTTTCCTTAGTCCTGTAGTGTCTTGGACATATTTTATCATTGCATTCCTATTTTTTGGTATTTAGGACGGGGTACAGGGTCTCACTACATAGATCAGACTTGTACTAATTCTCCTGCTTTCAGCCTCCCAAAGTGCTGGAATTATAGGCATGCACCACCACACCCAGTCTCAGTCACCATCTCAGTGTGCTCCATGGGCAGGGCTGGCACAGCAAGCTGTGGGTTGAACCCCCGCCGTTGTGCTCTGCTTAAGCAGGCACTCATCATTACATTCATTTCCCTTGGGCACTTTGTTACTTTCAAACGGTATAAGATCCTCCAGTTGCATCTTGCATCTTTCTTGCTTTCAGGTCTAGCATCCATCAATTCTCCAAGATCCCTAATTCTTCATACTGGAAGATGTTATTAGAAACCAACATCCGGGCACAGGGTACTTTTATTGCTATGGAATTGTTACTTCTGGATCACCTCCACCAATGAAGCATACATATGTGAGCGTAACGATCTACGCGTCTACGCTTTCTCCAAATAGTTCTGCAACCACAGCTGTTGGCGTTAGGCTGCACATAGCTCATTCTGAAGTCTCCAACTCAAATCCAACGCTATACAGACCTTCATAATATTTTTCTCCTTTCCTATCTGTAAGTTTGCTCAGCTTCTACCAATCCCTATCCACTTACTTCCTAGTTAAGTTCCAGCATGTATATTTATTCACATGAGAACTGTGAGTTTTTACCCCCATGGAAATTATCATATCATCTGGAGTGCCGGAATTAATGTCCAGTTCCCTTTGCTTTTAGTCTTAGAGACCCCGCTGATTTCCATAGATGCTCAGGTGAGCCCTTTTCCTGCCTACTTCCTATATGTGTAACACATTCTCACATCAGGGTCCACGTGCCATCTTGAGAGCCCTTCAAAGCGTGGCATCCACCCTTACACTTCCACACACAACACGTCTAGTGCCCTAAAAAAGCCTTAAAAATTTATTGTACTTCATCAGTTAAAAACATTTCCTGCTTAAATCTACACCTCAGGGACTCCTAGCAACAACATATTTGTTTGACGACACCTTTACAATTTCATCTTTTCCAGAAAGTTATATAGATGGCATTATACAGTATATAACTTTAAGGTTTTAAATGAGGTGGATATATGAAACATAAAGATCACTCTACTAACCAATTTTAAATGTACAGCGAGGGCTTTTGCAGTGAACGGCAAGTGGCCATTGTGGTTACTCGCTTCTGGAGCCTTTCATCTCCTAGAGCTCTGTACCATCCAACGCCAGCTGCTGCTCTTCCCCTGTAGACTGGGGACCAGCATGTCATCACAGTGCCTTCTCACTTTATGAACCTGGTTACCCTAGGAATCACCTATAGATGGAATCCTGCACTATTTGGCTTCTTTTCTGACGAAGTGCCTTTCTTCCGCACTATAGTTTGTGTTGGAATCTCCTTTCATTTCAAGGCTGTATAATATTCTCTTCTACATATATGCCACATTACACTTACCCATTCATCTGCTGAGGGGATATTCAGGTGGCATTGAGCTGTGGGTATCGTGCTTACTATGGACAAGCACTTAAATGCTTGTTAGAGTTTCTATTTTTAATTATTTTAAGTAGAGTATATATTTAGAATTATGCCTTACTAGGTCATATGGTAATTTTGTTTAATTTCTGAGGCACTGTCAGTATTTCCCATAGTGACTGAATTATTTTACTTTCCTCATAGCAGGGAACGAGAGTTCTAATGTCTCCACATTCCTGCCAACAATTGCTTTTTTTCTTTCTCCCTCCCTCCCTTCCTTTCTTCCTTCAGTCCCGGGGCGCAAAACAAGGGCCTCTCACAGTGTTATGTGTCCACAGCCTCTTTTATATGTTTTATTAAGAGATGGAGTCCTGCTAAGTGCTATTTCACCCAGGCTGGCCTGGAATCTGAGATCCTGCTGCCTCAGCCTCCTAGAATGCTGAGCATAAAAGCATGGGCCACCACACCTGGTTTGTCTTTACATCTACACCATCTTTCCCAGAATAAAAAATTTGTATCTTCAGTAATTTCCAAATTGTATATTTTTCTTTCATTGATTATGTTTCTGGTATAGTGCCCAAGGTCCTAGAGATTTTCTCTCCTTTTATTGTAGAAATTTTATAGCTTTTCATTTTATGATGAGTTCTATGGTCCATGAAAAAAAAAAAAAAAAAAAA
>PVJA010023267.1:0-33232 GCA_004027025.1 Myocastor coypus | reverse complement strand
TTGGTTTTTTTTTTTTTTTTTTTTTTTTTTTTGTCTTTTTGAGACAGGGTCTCACTATGCAGCTCAGGCTGGCCTTGAGCTTACTTTTGTAGCTCAGGCTGGTCTCGAACTCGCACCGATCCTCCTGCCTCAGCCTCCCGAGTGCTGGGATTACAGGCGTGCGCCACCACGCCCGGCTCTGGATACATCTTTTTCCAATGGTGATTTACAAGATCTTCAAGCCAATATAAATATTTTATAAATATTTGGGTATATACCTGCACAATACCTCAGCAATACTTTTCAGCAAGAAAACACTGAAGAGTAAAGGCCAGATACAATTACTCACTACAGTGAAAATCTGCTGAGATATGTTTGAGGTAAGGAGGCACCACATACCTCTTCAACTAAGAAAATCACCCTTACAACACGGCAATTTTATTTTTATACAGGACCTAGAACATTTAAGCTGTCAATGAGGTAGTGAATGGAAGAACTACATCCCAGTTTATGCCATGAATTTATAGGGAATAGGTTCCAACAACTCAGGTTCCTTCCCACTGGTCCTCACAAAGTGCGCTTCTCTGGGAGGGGCAGGCTGGTGCTTCAGTGGAACCCAAGTACCTTTCTCTTTGGCTTCTTTCTTTTTCTGATCATTTTCCTTGACACGTTTCAGGAAGCTATCCCGACTTTTTGAATGTTTAATATGCTCAATACATACATTAATCCTCTTGGCAAGTATCTTGCCCTTAACTTGCTTGTTCACAACAATGCCAACAGCGTGCTGGGTAACATTGTAGACTCTTCCTGTTTTGCCATGGTAACATTTGTGAGGCATTCCTTTTTGCACAGTACCCATTCCCTTGATGTCTACAATGTCACCCTTTTTGTAGATTCACATGTATGTTTTCTAAAGGGCCTGGAGAACATATAACGGGTTGCCCTCCTCTTGCCCTTTGTGTTAGTCATTTTGGCAAATTACTGGAAGATGGTGGTTCCAGCCGAAAGGCTTGAGCTCAGTCTTGTAGCCCAGGCAGGTCTTGAACTCACAGCAATCCTCCTGCCTCAGCCTCCCAAGTACCAGAATTACAGGCATGCATCACCATGCCCAGCTAGAGCCTAGTCTTTGCCAACAGGATTCCTTTCAGCTTTCTAAATTCTGACCAGCGTCTTCCCTACAGAACAGCATAAGTTGTTCCAGTGCTACTCTTTCAGGTGACATCTCAGAGCCTTTACAAATTCTTCCAATGAGCTATTCCCAAAGGCTTTTGAACCACATGGACAAGTATGGTCACAGCAATGATCTCACTCCTCTGGTATCAGATTCTGTGTTGGTTATTTTTCTCTCATTGCTGGAACAAAATGTTGGACATCCATATATAAGAGGGAAAGCTTTATTGAGCAGACTATTTGTGGAAGATTCAGTCTATACTCAGCTGGCTCCAAGGCACAATGGCACATAGCAGAAGGCAACAATCATGGCGGTGGGAAACGGCAAAGTCAGCAAGAGGAAAAAAGAAGGAACATCAGAGAGCAAGCCTCTTTACCTCTCTTATATTGGAGGCATGTTTCGTGGCAGAGGGTAGGTGTAGCACAGGCACCTATAATCTACACATTGGAACCTTACTGAATCATAAACTTCATTTTTTTTTTTTTTTGTCTTTTTGAGACAGGGTCTCGCTATGCATTTGAGGCTGGTCCTAAGCTCACTTTTGTAGCCCAGGCTGGTCTCGGACTCACACCAATCCTCCTGCCTCAGCCTCCTGAGTGCTGGGATTACAGGCATGAGCCACCACGCCCGGCACATAAACTTCACTTTTAAATTTAATTTAATTTTATTTTTGTAGGGGCTGGGGAGATAGCTCCAAGGCACAAGTGCCTGCTGGGCAAATGCAAGGTCATGAGTTTGAACCCTGGTCCCACAACAACAACAACAAAAATAAATAAATAATTTTATTTTTGTCTTTTTGAGACAGAGTCTCCCTATGTAGTTCAGGCTGGCCCTGAGCTCACTTTTGTAGCCCAGGTTGGTCTCGAACTCACACTGATCCTCCTGCCTCAGCCTCCCAAGTGCTGAGACTTCAGGTGAATCATACACTTTAAACAACTTTTATTATGGTTTGCGTCTAGTTGTCCCCCCAAAGCCTCATGTAAGTCATGGGGCAGACTTCTAGAGTTTTGTGATTGACTCATAATCCACTGGGATTATAATTGTGAGTTCTGCTGCGATTATGGGTGTGAGTGCTACACTCAGCCTGGGGTGGATCCCCTGAATGCAATTTAAGGGAGACTTGCCATTGTTGCTACTCCTCCCTCTGGCTCTTGCTGTTTTGTTGCCTTGCACCACCATGAACTGCTGCCTTCTGCCATGTGCCAGTCCACCTTGAAGCCAGCTGAGTATGGACTGAAACTTCCAGTACCTGTGAGCTAAAGTAAACTTTTCCTTCCCTAATTTTGAGTGTCGGGTATTTGTCCCAGCTACGAGAGAAGAGTAACTGAGACAGGTTTCCATTTTATGTTACCCAAAACCTATATTTATAGCAGAGTCCAGTGCTCTTATACTTTTAGCTGAGACACAAGCTATGACAGATAACCTGATTTACTTTC
The DNA here is from genome assembly GCA_004027025.1 of Myocastor coypus. NCBI lineage: Eukaryota > Metazoa > Chordata > Mammalia > Rodentia > Myocastoridae > Myocastor > Myocastor coypus. Next base: position 30,646 of record PVJA010023267.1, on the reverse strand, counting down.
AGGTGCTCAGTGTGTAAACTCATAGGATATGGTTGCAGCACACAAGGCTCTGGATGGACAACACAAACCCTCATGCCTCCCCTGGACAAGGCCCACAAAGAAAGCTAGAGTCACATCAAGTTAGTATCTTTTTATTATCGTATGTTTCATAGAAAAAGAAATGTAGCAAGCCGGGCGTGGTGGCTCACGCCTGTAATCCCAGCACTCGGGAGGCTGAGGCAGGAGGATTGGTGCGAGTTCGAGACCAGCCTGGGCTACAAAAGTGAGCTCAGGACCAGCCTCAACTGCATAGCGAGACCCTGTCTCAAAAAGACAAAAAAAAAAAGAAAAAGAAATGTAGCAAATGGCTAGGGATATGAAAAAAATCCTAATTTGTACACATGTCTATATACGCGTGGGAGCAGGGCCTCCCTGAATCAGTCACAGCAGCTGCATTTGTCCCATGTCCCTTTGCAGATGCAGCCCTGGGCACACTTGACACAGCCCAAGGGGCAGCAGGAGCAGCAGCCTGGGGAAGAAAGATGGAGGCAGTGACAGGTCATAGCAGATTTATCCCAACAGCAAACCTGCCTTAAGCTGTCTCTGGGGCCCTGAGGGAATTCTCAGCCCCAAAACTACACCCATGAGGAATGTCCACAAAGGTCAGGTCTGTGCTTGCCTGCCTGATGCACTCTCTGAGACGCAGGCTCCTGATCCTAAGACTAAAATCTGGAATCAACCACCTCTAGAAGGTCTTCCTGCTTAGATCCTGCCTGCTGCCCTCTGGACTGCACTCTGCCCACCCCACACTCATGGTGAAGCTATACTCACTCTTCTTGCAGGATGTGCATTTGCATCCTTTACAGGTGCAGGAGCTGGCACAGGTGCAGGAGCCACCTGTAAAGAAGAGAAAGGGAGTGAGCAGTGAGCAAATGAGCAGTGAAAAAAGGGGACACAGCAGGGGCTCCACAATGACACTCAGCCCAGTTCAAGTCAAGATCTGCTGCCTGGGTCGTGCTAAAGGCTCAGGGACATCTAACCCCGCTTCTTGCTTAGTTAGGCAGTATGTCATAGGTCCAGAAAGGACAAGGTCCCTGCCTCTCTAGTGCAGTAGCCCAAATTCTGAACAGCACTGCCGATTGGCTGAGCAGAACGGACACTCTAAGCACAAAGGCTCGGAGTGTCTTACCAGAGTTGCAGGAGCATTTGGGGTCCATTTCAAGCGCAGAGGCTGGAGTTCCAAAGCAGGTAACCACAAGGTAGGCAGACTACTGGAGGGCATCAGACTCCTCAGTCTCTTGGTTACTTTATAGTCCGGGAACCGGGTCGGGCGCAAAGGCCCCGCCCCTCCCCTTGCGCCCGCCCCGCAGGGACTGTGCAAGCTCGGTCTGGGCCGGGAGCACAGCCCGCCGGCCTTGGCCAGGAATGACCTGAGCTCAGGTTTGTGCACACCACCGTGCCGCCCTGGGCGCCACTGGAGGGCTGTGTGTCGCCGCGGGGTGTGCAGTGTCCTTGTGACCTCACTCAGCCTCTCAGTTCCAGTTTCTGCCTGATGACAGTCCCTCTGCTCCCCCTTGCATTTGGGGAACTTGAGACCTGGTCTTGTCCCGTTAACCACCCCCAAGGTTAAAGACCTCAGTTTTGCTTTTGGCCAAGTCTGGGTTCCACCCTAGCCTCAAGTTCCTGGACGGATGCAAGTTGACTAGTGCAAAAGACTATCATTATGATGTGGGGATAGGGCCTGGTAAGGCTAGCTGGGGACATAAGTGGGGGGCCCGGGTCAATCACAAGATCTCAGAGCAACAGGAGGTCCCCTGTGTAGAACTTCTCACGAGCCTGAGGAGATGTGGACAGCATAAAAAAGCGTGGCCTTTGTCCTATACACAATGACAGGCCAACATCACTTAGCTCTCTCCTCCTTTCTCCACATGTATAGGCTCTTTCTACAGGTTCTCCTGTACATCAGATCCTCCTGGGACTGCCTGTAGCTTCCTTGCTGGCAGTAATCCAGAGCAGCAGTTCTGAAAATGAGAAGCCTCCAGAAAAAAAAAGAAGGTATTAGGTGGCACATAAGCCATGTGTTATGTAAAAAAGCAAGAGACGTAGGTGAGTCTCTTTTGTTGTTGCTTTCTGCTGCACAATGTTGAGTCACTGTAGTCTGGTCCCGTTTAATGGCCTAAGCTCTTCAGATCCTTTCCAAAGCCCCAGAGGGAAATGCTGCTGGGAGGCCATTTTGCTCAATGGACAGCTACAGCACAAGTAGTTCAGGTAGCTCATAGGCCCAGAGAAGCCTCCCTTAGCCCAAGTGTGTCCTTGTTGCTACCCTGCTAGAATCTGACACAGAAGCAAGACTCTTGTTTCTGTATCAAGCAGATGAGTCTCAAGAACTGTTACATAGGCTGGGCATGGTGGCACACGCCTGTAATCCCAGCACTTGGGAGGCAAGGCAGGAGGATCAGTGCAAGTTCGAGACCAGCCTGGGCTACAAAAGTGAGCTCAAGGCCAGCCTGAACTCTGAACTGCATAGTGAGACCCTGTCTCAGAAAGACAAAAAAAAAAAAAGGAAGAAAGAACTCTAAACCGGGTGTGGTGGTGCACACCTGCAATCCCAGCACTTGGGAGGCTGAGGCAGGAGAATCAATGTGAGTTCGAGACCAGCCTGGGCTACAAAAGTGAGCCCAAGGCCAGCCTGAACTGCACAGGGAGACCCTGTCTCGAGGAAAAAAAAAAAAAGAAAGAAATCTGACTCTAGGAAGTTCAGGTAAACAGAGTGATTATGATATAGGAGGGATAAAATGTAACCTCCAACTTCTGGAATACATGGTCCCCAAAACTGAAGAATGAATTCTAAAGAAATATGGAGGTGAAGAATAGAAAATGTTTATTGAGATAGCTCCTAAGAGACAGAAAGGGATCCTAAAGTGGGTTGCCAAGGAGTCCACTTCTCAAAGAAAGTTTCCTAGAACAAAATCATAAGGTAGGTACAACCTCAGTCAGAACTGGGATCAGAACTGAGATTGTAAGTACAACCATTTAGATAACATTGCTCCAGTGGGAGAAGTAAGTCAGGTAACAAATGTATGTGGAAAGAACAGAGACCTTAGGAAGGGATGGGTCGGGGAGTCTTGGTCAACCATTGAGATGACTGATGTCTATATAGACTTTACTGGGCCAGGTGATACCAATTTTTTTTTTTTTTTTTTTTTTGTCTTTTTGAGACAGGGTCTCGCTATGCAGTTGAGGCTGGTCCTGTGCTCACTTTTGTAGCCCAGGCTGGTCTCGAACTCACACCAATCCTCCTGCCTCAGCCTCCCAAGTGCTGGGATTATAGGCGTGAGTCACCACGCCCAGCTAAGGTGATACCAATTTTTTTTGACCTTGCAGTTCAGGTTGGTGTTCAGCTCATTTTGGTAGCCAAAGCTGGTCTCAAACTTGCACTGATCCTCCTGCCTCAGCCTCCCAAGTGCTGGGATTACAGGCATGTGCCACTACATCCAGTGATACCAATGATCTTACCCACTGGGGAAGCCTGTAGACTTGGTCATTCCATCTTTATTTTGAGATCTGTCCTTCAATAGATGCATCTGGGGCCATAGTTGTAATGTGTTGTCATCCTTTACACTGACTTCCTTGAGGAGCTAGCCCTGTCTGACGGCCTATAATATTTCTACCTAACTTAGATGTCTGTAATAATTATGCCAAGCTGGGTGTGGTGGCTCACGCCTGTAATCCCAGCACTCGGGAGGCTGAGGCAGGAGGATTGGTGTGAGTTGAGACCAGCCTGGGCTACAAAAGTGAGCTGAAGGCCAGCCTCAACTGCATAGCGAGACCCTGTCTCAAAAAGACAAATAAAAAAAAATTATGCCAAAGTTTATGAAGCCACAGCCAGAAACCAGACTATTTTCTCATTTGCTAACTACAGAGAGATAATCTTTCTATGAAAGTAATCTCAAGTTGGATGTGGTTGTGCATACCTACTATACCAGCACTGAGGAGGCTGAAGCAGAATGAGCCTTACTAGTTCTGAGAACAGCCTTGGCTACAAAGTGAGCTCAAGAGTAGCCTGAAATACATAGTGAGATCTGGTCTCAAAAAGCCAAAAAGAAAAAGGGACTAGGGAGATAGCTCCATGGCATAAGTGCCTGCCTGGCAAATGCAAGGTCATGAATTTGAACCCCAGTGCCTCAAAAAAAAAAAAGTAATCTCAGAGAGGTTGAACAATTTGTCCACACCTTGGTGATGAAAATGGTGAAATGGGCTGTAAACCAGGTCTCCCTGATACTGAAACTCATAGCCATAGGACCATAGGGGCTCAGCTTTTACAACAATGGGAGAGATAATGAGAGGTCAGAGCAGACTTACCAATAGCAAGCCTGGCTCAAGAAGTAACCCCAGCCTCTGAGGACCCTTAGCTCAGGTGACAGCTGGTGGATCCTTGGAGTTGAGTGTTGCTGTAAGAAAGCTACTCGGCCACACCTGATTCCAGGACAGGGCAGACAGACTGGAATGGGTGGCAGAGCCTACAGGGATCAATGTAGGTCAAGCCTTCACTTAGGGGAGGAAGGATGCCAAGGACCAGGACTCTCAGTTTTCTTACCTCAGAATGAAAATTAGGACTCAATCACTTGTGAAATTCTTTCTGCACTAATGTTGAATCAGATCTTGAGGAAAGGGATGTAGGGAACCTAGCCACTGACTGCTCTGATGACCCAGCCAGGGATCACTCCCCAGTCTCCTGGCGGGCCCTCAAATTCCCAAAGATCATCCCATATGCTCTTCTTCTCCTCCTCCTCCTCCTCCTCTTCCTCCTCCTCCTCCTCCTCCTCCTCCTCCTCCTCCTTCTTCTCCTCCTTCTCCTTCTTTTGTCTTTTTGACACAGGATCTCACTATGCACTTTAGGCTATCCTTGAGCTCACTTTTGTAGCCCAGGCTGGTCCTGAACTTGAACTGATCCTTCTGCCTCAGCCTCCCAAGTGCTGGGATTTCAGGCATGCACCACCACTCCCAGCTGCCCATATTCTTCTGAAGGAGGTGTAAAGAGCCCCCTGTAGCATGAAAATGGACCATGACCCAGTAAGGAGCTGCAGCTCTTGGTGGACATAGTACCCAGGGCACTGTAGGACCAGATATATCCTAATCAAGGCATCATAGTTCCATTTCTGTCCTCCACAGGCTAGGCTAGGCCTTACACCCTTGACCCAGAAGATTGCAAGGTTCCCTGCTTCCCCTTCCATCCAGATAGCCTCAATTCTTTGTTGAGCAGAAGTCCTCTGGAGGAACTGTTTCTATTAAAGATCCTCAGACTGCTTGACCTTGACTTTGGCAGAACACTGGGGCTAAGACTCAAAAAAAAAATTTTTTTTTTTTTTTGAGACAGGATCTCGCTATGCAGTTGAGGCTGGCCTTGAGCTCACTTTTGTAGCCCAGGCTGGTCTCGAACTCACACCAATCCTCCTGCCTCAGCCTCCCGAGTGCTAGGATTACAGGCGTGCGCCACCACACCTGACAAAAAGTACATTGCATCTTTTTTTTTTTTTTTTTTTTTTAGGGTCTCACTACTGAGTCATAGTGATCCTCCTGTTTGTACCTCCTAAGGGCTAGGATTACAGACATGCACCACCACGCCCAGTAACGCTCGCAGCAGGAGGAGCCAAGAACCGAAGCCTGGCCGCTGCGTTTCCTCTAAGCAAGCGCTAAATCCACTGAGCTATACTGCCCCGGCCCTTAAGACTCAAAATTATCTTGGGCCTTAAGTAGTTATTTAGCTTTTGTATCTGATAAATCGGGACCAGATGGGGCCCGGCAGGATGGCTCAGTGATCTAAAGCACCTGCTTGGGAAAGCTTGGGCGGCTTCAGGGTCTGCAGTTCGATCCCCAGCACCACATGCTGCGCCAGCCCTGCCCTCAGGATGGGCTGAGCCGGCCATTAAAATGAGTGAATAAACAAACAAAACAAAGGTTCTGAAACAAGAAAAAAAATAAATAAAATAAAATAAAAATTCTTTAAAAAAAAAAAAAATCAGGACCAGAGACTGAACTCAGGCCCTTGGGCTTGCCAGACAAGGACTTATTCTATTGAGCTATCTCCCCAGTCCCTAGCTTTTCTGTCTGACCCAAGACCATTAGGTAAATTTCAGGGACTGGGTTCCTGGCTGACCATTAACCTCTACCAATGCTAAAGCTAAAAGTGTAAAACCTATAGGATGGATTTCCTGCTTTGCAGTGGTGTTTTTGATACAGGGGAAATGAAACTCCCAACCTGAAATGTACTGGGACGAATTTCTGTTCTCTAAAACCGAAGAATGCATTTTAGGAACAAACAGAGGTTAAGAGCAGACTATTTATTGGGAGAAAGAAAGCTTCTGTCTGAGGGGGACAGAAGGGGGATCCCCAGTGGGTTGTTCCTGGGAAGCTGTCTCTTTCAGGGACTTTTATAGAGTAAGGCCATGCGGTGAAATGGGTCTAAGGTGGAGAACTTGGGAGCTCACTTAAGTGGACATGAGGTGGGACAAAACTATGGTTAACCAATGAGATTACAAGCACCATTGCTCAGGTAAAACTGATTAAATGCAGAACTGAATGGGGAAGCAAGTCACATAGCAAGCAGGCACAAATACAGAACAGAACTTTATTCAATAGCCAACCAGGAGCAGTCCGATTAGTGACTCTTCCTGGCTTACCTCAGGTGATGATCAATTTCCTATACTTAACCTTTAAGGAGATTAGCATATGTTTGATCTTTGGTCTTTAGGTCTGGCCCACAGCAGAAGCATCCATCTCTGACAGTTACAATGTCACTTGTCTTCCCTGCTGTCTCCTTGAGAGCCTGACCCTGTATGACTGCCTATAATATTTCTATCTAACTTTGCTGCCTACAACGCTTTTAGTAAATATCAATGTATTTAGTAAACGTAAATGCCAATATAAATACTGATGTATATTTGAAAAATATTTAGTTACTAAATTCCAATGCTTGTAGAATCTCAGATTTTTTTTTCTTTTCTTTTTTTTTTTTTTTTTTTGTCTTTTTAAGACAGGGTCTCACTATGAAGTTCAGGCTGGCCTTGAGCTCACTTTTGTAGCCCAGGCTGGTCTCGAACTCACACTGATCCGCCTGTCTCAGCCTCCCAAGTGCTGGGATTACAGGCGTGAGCCACCACGCCCGGCTTTTTGCCTTTTTTTTGCAAGACCAGGATTTGAACTCATGACCCTGCTCTTGCCAGGCAGGCATTTGTGCCATGGAGCTAATTCCTCCACTCCTCAGATTATTTTCTGTGAGCATAAAAATTCATATAATGTCTTCTATGGTAGAACATATCAGTCACAGCATGACAGTCATTGTTCCTTGATCTGGGTCCTGGAGGCATCGTCACTCATATTTAACTCAAAAACAACTATTCTCTTATTTTCATTTTATTTATTTGACTTTTTGAGAAAAGATCTCGAGCTGGGCATGGTGGTGCACGCCTGTAATCCCAGAACTTGGGAGGCTGAGGCAGGAGGATCAGTGTGAGTTCGAGACTAGCCTGGGCTACAAAAGTGAGCTCAAGGCCAGCCTGAACTCCATAGCAAGACCCTGTCTCAAAAAGGACAAAACTAACCAACAACTAACTAACTAACTAACTAAATAAATAAATAAATAAATAAAGTAAACCTAAAGCTCAACTCTGGACTGTTTAAGTAACCTATGTCTAGAAGTAAGACATTATGATTCTGAATTTCAGCACTGATTAAAAAACGATTTTTTTTCTTGCACAGAAGGGTGAACTCACGACCTTGCACTTGCCAGGCAGGCACTGTGCCACTGAGCTATATCCCTCACTCATTAAAAAATTTGATGGCTAGGCTGGCGAGATGGTTCAGCGGTCTAAAGTGCCTCCTTAGGAAAGCTTAGGCAACAAAAGGGACTGTGGTTCGATCCCTGGTACCACATGCTGTGCCAGCCCCACTCCCAGGGCAGGCTGAGCCAGCCATAATTAAAATAATAATAATAATAGTAAATTTTTAAAAAATGTGATGGCTAACTTTACATGTCAGTTTGACCTAACTCTAGCTCCTCCATTCCTCTCTTGAACACAAGATTAGATGTTGCTGTGATTTTAGAGGCAATTAACATTTAAATTAGTAGGCTTTATGAGGGCTGGGGAGATAGCTCAGTGAAAAAAGTACTTGTCTGGTAAGTGCTAGGGCCTGAGTTCAATCCCTGGCACCACCAAACAAATTAATTAATTAAAATAAAAGAGTAGGCTTTGAGTAAAGTAGATTTCTGCCCATAATTTTTCCTTCTTTAGTGGAAGGTTTTAACAGACTAAAGTTTCAAAATGAGAAAGGAATTCTTTCCTCAGACTACCAGATAATGACAGTGGGTTGTGCCAACCTCCGGCAGGATTTCTAGACTGCCCACTTGCCCTGAAAGTCTCGAATCTATCAGTCCCTACAACCTACAGGACACTTTATTTATTTGTTTGTTTATTTATTTACTTACTTAATGCAACGCAGGGGACTGTACTCAGGGGCTCCCCACTGAACCACATTGCCAGCCTTTAAAAAATGTTTGGTAAATTTTAGACAAGGTCATAAAAAATTTAAAAAAAAAAGGGCCAGAGAGATGTCTCAGTGGTATAAAGAAGTGCCTGCGAGGGAAACTTAAGGCAAGCGCTGCAACCGCTCCTTGATCCCTGGCACCACATGCTGCACACTCCCAACCCAGGGCGGGCTGAGCTGGCCATAACACAAACAAATGAGGTTTAAGAGAAATAAATAAACAAAATCTTAAAAAAAATTATTTTTAAATTTTATTTATTTTCTTGTTTCAGAACCTTTGTTTGTTTATTCACTCATTTTTTTTTTTTTTTTTATGGCTGTCTCAGCCCGCCCCAAGGGCAGGGCTGGCACAGAATGTGGTGCTGGGGATCGAACTGCAGTCCCTGAAGCCGCCCAAGCTTTCCCAAGCAGGTGCTTTAGATCACTGAGCCATCCCGCCCGGCCCCTTAAAAAAAAAATTTAGACAAGGTCTCACTGAGTCACTAAATTGCCCAGGTTATGTCCTAATTTTTTATCCTCCTGCCTAAGCCTCGCAGGATGCTGGGATCACATGCAGGCGCCACCACTCCCAACTTCTTGGCTTGGACCAGTTTTTGAAATGAATTACTCTTTGCATTTCTTCAATCTAAATGCATCCTATTAATTTCATTTCTTGAGGAACTAGCAACACAAATATAGGTATATGAAAATATGACTAACTGAAAGGAAGGATGTTAAGCAAAATTCAAGTGCTGCAGTAGCAGGAATGACTGGCATTTTACCCTAAAGACTTTACTGCCTTGCCCTCAGCTTTACATCCCCAGTACTGCTCAGACCTTTAGGGGAAGACTGAGGGACTCTCTGGACCTCGGGTCAAATGCTGAGGTGTTTAAAGAAGATAATCCTGGATATACAGTGAGGCTCAGTGGGCCTCTTCTGGAAGGAGAATAGAAAACAGCTATTTTAATTACCAGCAAGACTCAATTATGATGCTCCCTTTACTGTAAAGGGAACAGCTACCCAGGTATAAGAAGCACAGTGTAATTTGCACCCAAGAAATCTGCCTGTGGCGCCTTGCCTTCACCACAGGAAAGACAAGGACTCCAAATGGAACACTGTCTGACAGTGAGAAGTGCTTAGGTCTTTGTCTAAGTGCCCATGTGGGCTGAGACAGGATTCTCTCTGTAATGTCTGTGCAGGTACAATGAACATAATTGCTACCAGGACCCAATCCACTCATTTAATCTCTACATTGAGATTCAGTGATTTGCACTGCTCATACGATCATGAAGTGGTGAAGTGGGCTGTGAACAGGGACTGCCTGGCATCCAAACCCACCCAGTGGCACAAGCTGGCTTCTGAAATTGCCTGTGGTTGTGGGGAATTGGAGACCAAACTAGTCCTTAACTCTGGCCAACACTCATTTTTCTGTTGGGAAGAACATCAAATAGCATTGACTCAACAAATAGCCAGAGGTGCTAACCGTCAGCTTTAATTATAAGCCACCCAGGACCTCATCCTCCAACCTACAGAAGTCAATGAGATACGGAAGTATTTTATCTGGATCTGATCTTACCAGAAAAACCCTGGGTAATTTTGTCCGAATCCTGTCACTTTGCAAGTTCAAAGCAGATGGTGTCTGGGATTGGAACGAACTTCATTTTTTTAAAAAAATTTTTTAATGAGCAGAATATATTTATTAGGGTAAAGAAAGCTCCTGTCCAAGAGAGGGTCAAAGGGGGGTCCCGAGTGGGTGTCCCTGGGGGTGGAAGGAACTTCAAAAACTCACAGCAAAGTCTCTGTTGGCTAGTCATACCTCTGTCCCTACACCATCAAGACAGGGCTCCCTGTGGGAGAGATTCAAGCCACACAAAGTGCTTGTCTAACTGTAGTATTTATAATTATCCTATTTCCTCTGTTATTTTGTTCTCCATATATTAAAAAATATTTCCTGTTTAATCAGAAATTGATTTTGTATTTTCCTGTACTGGCATCTTATCAACCCATATTTTTATTTACTGGGGGAGAATTAGGGACTAAGCCCATGTGCTCACATATTCTAGGTGAATGTTCCCAAGTCCTTTAAAAATGTGGAGACAGCCAGGCATGGTGGCGAACGCCTGTAATCCCAGCACTCGGGAGGCTGAGGCAGGAGGATCGGTGCGAGTTCGAGACCAGCCTGGGCTACAAAAGTGAGCTTGAGGTTAGCCAGAAAAAAGACAAAAAAAAAAAAAAAATGTGGAGACAATGTCTTTCACTCCATTTTGGAAAGGTTGGCTTCAAACTTCCAATTCTCCTGCTTCAGCCCTCAGAATAGCTGGGATGAACAAATGTGACCATGCCTGACTTTCTTTTGTTTTCACCAAAGTTTAGGTCTGTAACTGACAGAAAATAAAAGCTCATTATGCCCATAGAGAGTTTTAAGATTCAAGCAACTGGGCCTGGCAGGATGGCTCAGTGGTCTAAAGCACCAGCCCTGCCCTCAGGGCAGGCTGAGCTGGCCATAAAAATAAACAAAAGTTCTGAAACAAGAAAAAAAATAAAATAAAATAAATTTTAAAAAATTCAAGCAACTGAGTTGTGTGTAGTGGTTCACACTTGTAACAGAAGCTTCTCAGTGGCTGAGGTAGGAATGCAAGCTTGAGCCCAACCTGTGCCTCTTAGACATTGTCCCAATATTTATTTTATTTTTTTCCTTAAAAAATTTTAATTAGTACACTTATAGATCTTGGTACATGATTACATTCATCAGAATGATACCAGGAGAAGAAACTGATCCAGAGTGGATGACCTCCAAATAATATAGGGGAAAAATAATCTCCCAACCCGAAAAGTACCCGGGACGAGTTTGGGTTCTCTAAAACTCAAGAAGAATGAATTTTAGGAACAAATGGAAGTTACGAACAGAATAGATTCACTGAGGGAAAGAAAGCTTGTCTGACAGAGGGACAGAAGGGGGTCTCGAGTGGGTGGTCCCTGCCTCAAATTTTAAAAGGGCAGGGGATGTAGCTCAATGCTTCCTGGATTCAATTCCTAGGATCAGGAAGAGGGAAGGGGAGAGAATTCACACAATTTCTACTGTTATCACTTTAAACCTAAAATCCAGTAAAATGGAGCACACCTATAATCCCAGCATTCCAGAGGCTGAGGCAGGAGGATCATTGAGTTTGAGAGCAGCTTGGGCTACAAAGTGAGCTCAAGGCCAGCCTGAACTGCATAGCCAGAATCTATCTCAAAAAGAGAACAGATAGTTGAGCGTGGTGGCACATGCCTGTAATCCCAGCACTTGGGAGGCTGAGGCAGGAGAATTGATATGAGTTCCAGACCAGCCTGGCCTACAAAAGTGAGCTCAAGGCCAGCCTGAACTGCATGGTGAGACCCTGTCTCAAAAAGACAAGAGAGAGAATAGATAATACAGCTTGAGAAGTTTCTGTTTCTGTGCCAGTGACATCTTGCACGAAACCCCAACCCACCACAGCACATGGTGCACTGTTGTGTTCTAGAGACAGTACTCAAAGAGCTTTCCTAGCTTGCTGTAGGACACGCAGCCCACAGCCCAGAACCCAGGGACTAACATTTCACCCCAGAGCCCAGAACTCCTAGTTTGTTTGAACCCTCACCTTGATTTCCACCCTTTCCACAGCACACAAAGCAAAACTAGAGTTTGAATCAAGTCAACAACTTTATTACCAGGATATAACTTCATACAAAACGAAACTTAGCAGATAGTTTAGTTATTTAAAAAAAAAAATACAGGTTGTTTCTGTCACTCTATGTACACGTGGGAGCAGGGCTTTGAGGATCAGGCGCAGCAGCTGCACTTGTCCGAAGCCCCTTTGCACACGCATCCCTGGGCGCACTTGGCACAGCCCACGGGGCAGCAGGAGCAGCAGCCTGCGGGGAGAGAGGGCATCAGAGATGAGTACTGGGGAGGAAGGAATAGCGGCTCCCGCCCTCCCTCACAGGGATCATTGGAGGTGCCAACTTCGACCAAGGCGACCCACGACCTCCCCCCAGGAACTGCTGTACTCCCCCAGGAGGGTGTGACGGACTGGGCACAGGTGGGGGGGGGAGAGAATGCAGAGAGGGTCACTTTTTTTTTCTCCCCGGAACCGGGGATTGATCTCAGGTCCTTCCCTGTGCTTGCCAGGCAAGTGCTTACTCTACGGAGCTATCTTCCCAACCCCAACTCACTCTTTTTGCAGGTGGTGCATTTGCATTCTTTGCAGTTGCAGGAGCCGGCGCAGGTACAGGAGCCACCTGGGAAGGATAAAGGTAGAGGAGAGCGATCCCTTAACTCCAGGGGAGGAAACTGGGGAGGCTGGCAACAGTCTCCTCTGAGGTCACTCCAGCCCCACACTAGGCTAAACCTCCTTACCGGCAGCGCAGGAGCAGTTGGGGTCCATGGCGAGCAAATCAGCGGCTGAACTGGAGTCCGAAGGAGAACACGAGCCGGCGTTAGAGGATTCCAAGAGGCGTGGTGCTGCGCGGTCCTCCGCGCGTTGTCTTTATAGAGCCTAGGCGTGCTGAGATGAGTGCAAAGGCTCCGCCCGGCACTCTCCGGGCGCAGAGTCACGAGTTGCGCCCTAGAGCCGAGCGCACTGCCTGTGCACACGGGCCGCCCAGCGCCTGTTCTCGGAAACCGCCGCAAGTGAGCCTCCAGGCCGCCTTGGGCATGCAAGGTGCTGGGTGCAAGGTGGGTGGGGGACACTGTGGGCCACGTGTCGCGCGACACGTCCTGCACTGAACCTGATCCTGCTGGTTCTCTCCGCCGTGTGCGCCCCCATCCCCTTCCTGGATCTAGACCTGAGCGCCTAGAGCCGCAAAAGCGGATCTTCGGGATCCTGCTGGCAGGAAGGAGTGACAGCGAGTGCGGACAGATTATAGAAAACTGCAACAGCCCAGGGATAGGCCATGTGTCGCATCGTAATAAAGTGTGGGAAGGTAGACACGGTAGCCCGCGTCTCTAACCCCAGCACTCAAGGAGGCTGAGGCAGGAGGAGCAAGAGTTGAGACCAGCCTGGGCTGAAACCCAGTCTCCTAAACAAAACAGAAAATATTTCTTTATTTGATAAATAATGAAATTTACTTATATTTCACCTTTCGAAAGCCAGAACACAAGGGCTGGCCAAATAGCTCAGCAGATTAAAGCGCCTGCAAGTAGGTTCAGGGGCCAGGAATTTAATCCCCTGGCCCCATCCAGGGGCGCAGCGCTGAGATGGCAACTGAGACTGGGTGTCGCAGTGCAGTGCACGGCTGTAATCCCAGCTCTTGGGAGGTTGTAAACAAGCAGTTCACTACCTGTTGGATCTAAAATAACAATTTAAAAAAAGAATAGCCGGAACATAACAAAGTTCACTTTTTTTTTTTTTTTTTTTTTTTAGACAGGGTTTCACTGTGCAGTTCAGGCTGGCCTTGAGCTCACTTTTGTAGCCCAGGCTGGTCTTGAACTCGCACCAATCCTCCTGCCTCAGCCTCCCAAAAGAGGGCTGGGATTACAGGCGTGCGCCACCACGCCCGGCCTGAGCTCAGTTTTGTAGCCCAGGCTGGTCTGGAACTCTCACCAGTCCTCCTGCCTCAGCCTCCCGAGTGCTAGAATTACAGGCGTGTGCCACCACACCCGGCTAAAGTTCACTTTCTTAAAAGTTATCTTTTTAAAAATATGTGATGTAGGGGATGGGGAGATAGCTCAGTAGAATAACTACTTGCCTGGCAAATGCAAGGACCTGAGTTCTATCCCTCATCCTGCAAAAATAAAAACAAAATAGATAAAAATTTTAAAAAGAGGGGCTGGGGAGATAGCTCCAAGGCACAAGCACCTGCTGGGCAAGTGCAAGGTTGTGAGTCTGAACCCTGGTCCTGCAAAAAATAAATAAATAAATAAATAAAATAAAAAAAGAAATACATGAAGTGGACTTATCATGATCAAATAAGTCTCGTGGTTTTGTTGGTTGGATGGAGCTGCTCTGAAGCAGCTGACTTTAACATGCAGGAAGGAAAAACTGATCTAGGGTGGATGACCTCCAATAGGGTGCCTCCAAATGATATAGGGAAAACCAGCCCCCAACTTGAAAAGTATCTGGGACAAGTTCCTGTTCTTTAAAACCAAAGAATGAATGTTAGGAACAAACGGAGGTAAGGAGCAGAACATATTTATTGAGGGAAAGAAAGCTCCTGTCCAAGAGGTGGGGGGGGGTCCCGAGTGGGTGTCCTCTGGGAAGTTGTCTCTTCCAGGGAATTTTATAGAGGAGAACCACATGGTGAGCGGGTCTAAGGTTGTGGAGAAGATGTGGGAACTTGCTTAGGTGGGTATGAGGTGCGACAAAACTATGGTCAATCAATGAGATTATAAGCACCATTGCTCAGGTAAAATAGATTAAATCCAGTCTCTTCCTGTTGGGGGTTGGCCTAGTGACTCAACTGGGTTATTTCAAGGTGATTGATACCTACTTAGAATGTCAATCCCTGATGCCCAAACCTAGAGAAATATGTAGCTGTATTTGTTTACCCTTGTCTTGAGACCTGGCCCACGGCAGAGGAGTGTCTATCTCTAGTAAAGTCACCTTGTCATCCTTGAGGGCCTGGCTCTGTTTGACTGCTTATAATATTTCTATCTAATTCAGCTAACTACCACATATCCAGTAAAACACATCAGACAAAGTCTTTCATCCAAAATGGCCCTGTCTTGCTGGTTACCTGCCATCTGTGGTATGTTCCTTCCCCCACGGGCAAAAGGGCCCAGAACAGCGATGTACAGGCCCCAAGCCTCGAAATCTCAACCTCAGGCTTGGATCAGAAACACCACCACATTTAGGCTAGAAATATGTGACGTGAGATTTTTTTTTTTTCTTTTTTTTTTTTAATGGCTGGCTTAGCCTGCCCTGGGGGCCTGGCTGGTGCAGCATGTGGTACTGGGGATCAAATTGTGGTCCCTGCCACCGCCTAAGCTTTCCTAAGCAGGCACTTTAGACCACTGAGCCATCCTGCCAGCCCGGCAACTCTTTGCTTTATATTTACTAACATTCATGAGATATGTGCAACTTCAAGTTTCCTGAGCTGCTACTGAAGCAAGTTTCCAGTAGACAGGAAATGTTCTGAAAGGCTGCAGGGCAGGTGTAGGGACGACTGGGAGCTGAGAAGGTTGGGTTGTCCTTACAGCCCTTACTGGAAACTATGGTGGAAATGTCTCTGTAACTCAGCTCTAACGTCACTTCTTCCTCGGAGCCTCCTGACTCCATGTCTACAGACACCAGGGGAGTGTGCAGGTAAACATATTGTCCTTTTCTTTCCCAGAACTTACCGTGCTAGTGATGTGTTGCACTGTGTGTGATCCTTGGTTAGTTTCTGTGCCCCTCTGTCCTGCCTGGCCCTGAAGAGTCCAAAGATCTATAATCACTGTCTCTCATCGGTTTATGTCCCAGTTCCTAGCACAGGGCCAGATTTGCAGTAGGCACTCAATAAATATTTGTCAAGCAAACTGATACAGGTTGTCCCCTGGGCTGTCGCTCACTTCTCAGCTCCTATTTCAAATTAGAGCTCTCATAACAAATGAAAGTAAGAACATTTTTACTGGGTGTTAAAACTAGGTGCTTGAAAGGAAAGAGGTGAGCTATCAGGACTAAATTCCAATGATTACTCTGCACGCTCCTGATCAACGAACTTGGGGTGATTATGGCCCAAGACCCTTTTGAGTTTTTCATCTGTAGAATGATCAGATTATACTAGAATTCTAAGGCTATAGCCAGGCATCTAGGACAATTTTTTAAAAACTTTTTTATTTATTTATTTTTCTTGTTTTAGAACTTTTGTTTATTTATTTATTTTTATGGCCTGAGGGCAGGACTGGCGCAGCCTGTGGTGCTGGGGATCGAACCGCGTCCCTGCAGCCACCTAAGCTTTCCTACGCAGGCACTTTAGACCACTGAGCCATCCTGCTGGGCCCTTTTTTTTTTTTTTTTTTTTTTTTTTTTTTTTTTTTTTTTTTTTTTTTTTTTTTTTTTTTTTTTTGTCTTTTTGAGACAGGGTCTTGTTATGCAGTTCAGGCTGGTCTTGAGCTCACTTTTAGCCCAGGTTGGTCTTGAATTCACACTGATCCTCCTGCCTCAGCCTCCCAAGTGCTGGGATTACAGGCGTGTGCCACCATGTCCGGCTCACAGACTTTGTTGTTGTTGCAGTGTTGGGGATTGAATTTAAGACCCTGTGCTTGCAAGCACTTATTCTACTAAGCTATCTCCCCAGCCCGGATTTTAGGTTTTGCACATGTTTGGGTGTTTTAAAGGGACTAGATGGCCTTTATCTGCTGGTTTCCTAGTGTTTTGACATAGTTGTCCATATTCTGTGTGGTTTCTCAAGTTTGAGCCCACAGCTTTCTACTGTTCACTTGTCCTTCCATTACCTCCTGCCTTTCTACTATGCTCTGTCAGGTGACCATGTGGCCTAGGCCTGCATTAGAAGTACACCCTTCCCTCCACTTTCATTTGTTTGGATTCTTTTTGTTTTGCCATTTTATTTTATTTAATTATTTGAGTTAGGGGCTCGATATGTAGGTCTGGTTGGCCAGGAACTCCTGCCCCTCCTGCCTCAGCCGCCACAGTGTGAGTGCTACTATTGCAGGCTGGGATTCCAGGTGTGCACTACCACCCTCAGTATTTTAACTGCCACTCGGCCATTAATTCTTTTCCCCCTATGAAGATATCTTGTGTTCTCCCTTAGGAGTCAACCATCCCACTCCCAGTCCTCAAAGTTGCAATGGAGTAGGCCCCATCCATGGGCTCCCTAACAATTTCATGTCCCTGGCCACAGCGGCTGGCTTTGATTAGGCCACACAGCTATGAGTGAACAAGAAGCAGAAAAGAAAGAAAGAAAGAACAAAAGAAAGAAAGAACTAAAGAAAGGAAGAAAGAAAGAAAGAAAGAAAGAAAGGAAAAAGAATCAGGAAATAATGGCGTGGGGTGGAGGGTCACAGGGAGGATGGATACAAGCAAAGATGTGACATTCAAATGTGAACCCAGCCGGGTGTGGTGGCTCACTCCTGTAATCCCAGCACTCAGGAGGCTGAGGCAGGAGGATTGGTACAAGTTCAAGACCAGCCTGGGCTACAAAAGTGAGCTCAAGGCCAGCCTCAACTGCATAGCGAGACCCTGTCTCAAAAAGACAAAAAAAAAAAAAGTGAACCTGGGAAGAGCAGGGTGAAAATGGTTAAAGTCTATCAGTAATATGCATGTACAAAGCTTCTAAAACTCATCAATTTAAAAACTGATAAAGAATTAAAAAGGCAAATGTTATGTAATATAACCATTGTTAAATTTAAATTAAAAAAATAAACAAAAAGGCAAATCTGTTAGAATTCAGGCTAATAGTTGTATTTAAAGCCTTAGTGTTTGGCCGGGCGTGGTGGCTCACACCTGTAATCCCAGCACTCGGGAGGCTGAGACAGGAGGATTGGTGCAGGTTCGAGACCAGCCTGGGCTACAAAAGTGAGCTCAAGGCCAGCCTCAACTGCATAGCCAGACCCTGTCTCAAAAAGACAAAAAAAAAAGATTTTAGAGGGGGATCCTGGGATCAAACTCAGGTCCTTGTGGTTGCCAGGCAGGCACTTATGCTGCTGAGCTATATATCCCTGATCCAAACCTTCTAAACCTTAGAGAATAAAGAAAAAGAAAGAAAGAAATAAGTGGGGTGATACACACATGTAATCCAAGCACTCTGGGAGGCTGAGGTAGGAGAATGCTAAATTCAAGCTCAACCTAGGTAATTGAGCACCTTAGTGGAACCCTCTTTCAAAGAAAGAAAGACAGACAGACAGACAGACAGACAGACAGACAGACAGAAACTAGAGATATAGCTCAGTGTGAAAATTTTGGATTGAATTTCTAGTACTGGGGTGGCAGTGGGGGAAGAATTAATGAAACTTTTACTGGGGATGCTGGCAGAGTGATACACATGGTTTCCATCTGTCCTTGAACCTAAGCAGATGTGAAACTGTTTCCCTTTTTTCTTTTTTGAGTGCCCAAACCCAGTGCTGTGCCAGTGAGCTACATGCCCAGCCCTTTGCAAAAGTTTTAATATCGAGACAAGTTCTCATGAAGTTTCCTGGGGTAGCCTAGAACTTTCCATTCTGCCTCAGCCTCCTGGGATTACATGCTTATACCACCACACTGGGCATGAAGCTGAATTTCTAAAGCCATTTTTCTCCTTCTGGAGTTACTGTGCGACTTTTAAGGCCTGGGCCCCAAAGCTGCCACAGGTCATTTCTGCCACGCTGACTTGTTCAAGCCCAGATTCAAAGGGAAGGGACCATGACTCCACTTCTTGATGGGAGGAGTCAATGACTTTGTGGCATTTTCTAGTCTGACATATTGGTGATGGGGAATAATCTTGCATACCTCCTGTACACCAGGACGTGTGCCAAGGACGTTAAGATCTCTGTTTGGGTTTATTTCTAGATGTCTCCTCCAAGCCTCATGCACTCACAGGTGTGGGTTAAGTCTACTGAGTGTATAGCTAATTGTGATGTTGGAAGGCAGAGCCTGGTCTGAGGAGGTGGGCCACTGGGGGTGTGGCCTCGGAGGGTCCATCTCCCTCTCCTCCTCCCTTGATTTGTCTGTCTCTGCTTCCTGCCACCATGCCATGAGCTGTTTCACTTCCTCCATGACCCTCTGTCATGTGTCCCTGTCTCGGAGCCAAAGACTATAGACTGGCAAATCTACAAACTGTGAGCCCAAATTAACCTTTCCTCCCTAGAGCTGTAGGTGTTGGGTGTTGGGCCTCATTGATGAGAAAAGTAACTGAGACAGTGTCTCACTTCAGCCCCAGCATGGGCTGAGAGCACCTGCTGACTCCTTCCTTAGCATCAAAAAGCCCTGCAGCAACAACTCCCCCATCCCAAAACACCCCCACAAGCAGATGCTCCTGTCATCTCCACCTCTTAGATGAGGTATTGAAGAGTCACACAAGGTCACACCCAGCTTGCAGGTGGCAGAACTGCAACTTGAACCCGTGCTTACATGTTTATAAAAAGAGGAATTTTTTTTTTTTTTTTTTTTGGTCTGTGTTTCCAGGGGCAGAACCAGGACAATGGATGAGGTTACAGAGATAAAGATTCTGAGGTTACAGTGATAAAGATTTCTGCAATTAGAGCTGGCCATGAGTGCAAGGGGCCACCTGGAGAGATAGGTCCTTCTTACAACAGCTATAGAATCAGAGGGAAGTAGACGCAGTCTTGGGTAGGGGAACTGGAAGAGGTCAAGCTCCCTCCTCCTTGGGGAGATTCTGATTCCAAGATTCTTGATGCAGTTACCATCTGTTCAATCTTACAGCTTCCTCCTCCTTCTACTGTCTCTTCCTTTATTTTGGGAGGGCATTAATTTTGTATTACTACGTAACTAATTGCCCTATAATTTAGCAGTTTAAGACAGGATGCGTGCATTATGGCACGTATTATGATACCTGTAGTTTCTGTAAGGCAGGAATCCGGCAATGTTTAGTTGGACCTTCTGTCTCTTTTTTTTTTAAAACATTGCCACTTTTTTTTTTTTTTGTCTTTTTGAGACAGGGTCTCACTATGCAGTTGAGGCTGGTCCTGAGCTCACTTTTGTAGCCCAGGCTGGTCTCGAACTCGCATCAATCCTCCTGCCTCAGCCTCCCGAGTGCTGGGATTACAGGGGTGAGCCACCACGCCTGGCTTGTTTTTTTTTTTTTAAGAATTTATTTTATTTTATTTTATTCTTGTTTCAGAACCTTTGCTTTTTATTCACTCATTTTTATGGCTGGCTCAGCCCGCTCCAAGGGTAGGGCTGGCGCAGCATGTGGTGCTGGGGATCAAACCTCGGTCCCTGAAGCTGCCCAAGCCTTCCCAAGCAGGCGCTTTAGACCACTGAGCCATCCCGCTGGGCCCCTGGACCTTCTGTCTCAAGATGTCTCACAGACAGTAAGCTAGATGACAGGGTTGCAGTCATCTCAAGGGTCAGTGGGGACAATATCTGCCTCCAGATTCCCTTGTGTGATTGTGAGGAGGATTTAATTCTTGTGGACCATTAAGCCAAGGCTAACAATCCAAAAACACAATGACAGATATGGTGCAAATCTACTTATGTGAAGTGCCTAGAAAAATTAAATTCATGGAGGCAGAAAATAGAATGGTTGTATTGGGGCTGGAGAGAATGTTTAATGTACAGTTTCAATTTGGGGAGATGGAAAAGTTCTAGAGAGAGTTGGGAGTAATATGTATGTATGTATGTATGTATGTATGTATGTATGTATTTATTTTTGCGGGACTGGGGTTTGAACTCATGACCTTGCTCTTGCCAGTCAGGCACTTGTGCCATGGAGCTATCTCCCCAGCCCTGAAGAGTAATATGTATTTAATGGCAATGCACCGTACACTTATAAATGATAAATTCTGTGTTATATCTTTTTTTTTTTTTCATTGTGGAACTGGGGATTGAGCTCATGCTCTTGTGTTTGCCAGGGAAGCACTTATTCTACTAAGCTATCTCCCCAGCTCCTTATGTTATATCTATATTTACTACAATAAGTAGAAATAAAGCAAAATAGTCAAATTGACATGTAACTATTGTAGGGAGCTACATTAGATAGAAATATTATAGGCAGTCGACAGGGCCAAGCCCTGAAGACAGCACAGAAGGCAAGATGCCTTACAACTCTGAGAGAGATAGATGCTTCTGCTGTGGACCAGACCTAAAGACTAAAGATCCAAACAAATGCTCACCTCCCTAAGTACAAGCATACAGGATTAATCATCACCTTGAGGAAGCCAGGCTACCAGCTGGCTACTGGATAAAGTCCTATTCCATATTCATGTCCTTTTTTTTTTTTTTTTTTTTTGGCAGGACCAGGGTTCAAACTCACGACCTTGTACTTGCCAGGCAGGCACTTGTGCCACAGAGCTATCTCCCCCAGCCCTTCATGTCCTTTTGCTCTGTGACTTGCTTCCCCATTCAGTTCTGGATTTAATCAATTTTACCTGAGCAATGGTGCTTGTAATCTCATTGGTTGACAATAGTTTTGTCCTACCTATGCCCACCTAAGCAAGTTACCATGTTCTCCACCTTAGACCCACTTTACTGCATGGTTTTACTCTATAAAAGTCCCTGGAAAAGACAGCTTCCCTGGGCAATCTGCTCAGGTCCCCCTTCTGCACCTCTCTCAGACAGAAGCTTTCTTTCTCCAATAAAAATTAGGCTCTTAACCTTTATTTCTAAAATTCATTCTTTGGTTTTAGAGAACATGAACTTTTCCAGTTACCTTTCAGGTTGAAGTTTCATTCCCCTATATCATGATTTAAAAAGCTAGCTTAAAATGGCCGCTAAAAACATAGAGATATGTTTAACATCTTTATGAGAATTCATATTAAAGCCACATGGAGATAGCATGCCACACTTACTAGGATAGGTATAATAAAAAGATGAGAGGGGACAGAGAAGCTAAGCTCCTACAGTAGCTGGGCTGCCTGAAGAGGCCACAACCCTGGAGGACCCTAAGGCCATTGGACCAAGTCCCCTATCACCACCCTAGGGGCCTAAAGTGACAGTCACAGGGACCACTACAAGGTTTAAAAAAAAAGAGAAGAAAGAACCAGATATGGTGGTGCATGTTTGTAACTGAAGCTACGTGGAAGGCTAAGGCAGGAGTGCAGCAAGGTCAAGGCCAGCTAGAATAAACTAATAAGACTTCATCTCAAAAGAAGAAAAGTAGAAAGGGCTGGTGATGTAGCTCAGTGGTGGAACACTTGCCTAGGATGTGTAAAGTCCTTGGTTTGATCCTAAGTATCATTTTAAAAAAATAAAAAAAATATTGATGAGAATATGGGGAAATTGGACACTTTATTTATTGTTGGTAGAAATATAAACTGATAGCACCACTTTGGAAAGAAATTTGGCAATGTTTCCTCAAAAGTTAAGCATAGAGCTATGGTCTAACCCAGCAATTCTGCCCCTAAATATCTACCCAAGAGAAATAAAAATATGTCCATACAAAAACTCACATACACTCATTCATAGCTATTTACAAACACATCGAAGCAGCTCAAAAAAGTGTCCATCAATTGGTGAATGGATTAACAAAACATAGTATATCCATGTAGTACTCACTAATAAAAATAAAAAGCAATACACAGGGCCAAGGTTATGGTTCTATGATAGAGTGCACAAAGCCCTGGGCTTAATCCCAGAACAAACAAAACAAAACAAATCACCAGATTACTAATGCATGTAACAACATAGAATAAATCTCAAAAATATGCTGGGGCAAGGGATATAGCTCAGTAATATAGCACTGTTTGGCAAGCACAAGGTCCTGAGTTTGATTCCTGCTATCAAAAAAAAAAAAAAAAAAGATTGCAGAAATAAAACCATTAAAAGATAAAATATTATGGCTAGCCAGATAGCTCAGCAGATTAAAGTACCTGCTTAGACAGACAAAAGGGCCAGGTGTTTGATTCCTTGGCCTGTCATGCTGGTCTTGTCCCCAGGGCACACTGAGACAGCAATTGAGACTGGGCATGGTGGCACATGACTGTAGCCCCAGTGTTTGGGAGGCTAAAAAACAGCAAGGATAACTACAAGTCCTATCTGTGTAGTGACACCCTCTAGACCTTGTACTAAATACATAAAAACGATAAAATATTCAGAAAGAAAATTACGCTAAGTGAAAGAAGCCAGATATAAAAGATTGCTTATTGTATAAGCTATTTATATGAAAAGGTATACTTAAAGAAACAAAAGGCAAAGCTGGTGTGGTGGTGCACACCTGTAATCCCAGCACTCAGGAGGCTGAGGCAGGAGGATTGATGTGAGTTCAAGACCAGTCTGTACTACAAAAGTGAGCTCAAGGCCAGCCTGAACTGCATAGTGAGACCCTGTCTCAAAAAGACCAAAAAAGAAACAAAAGGCAGATCTAGGGATACAGGTGCAAGAGAACTTTTGGATAATAGAAATATTCTAAAACTGATGATGTTTGCTCATTTCTAAAAATTTGCTAGTATGGGGCTGGTGAGATACCTTAGTGGTCTAAAGTGCCTGATTAGGCAAGCTTAGATAACCACAGGGAATGCAATTCAATTCCTGACACTACATGTTGCACAAGCCCCACTCCCAGGGCAGGCGGAGTCAGCCATAACATAAAGTTTAAAAAAAATTTATTTATTTATTTATTTATTTATTGTCTTTTTGAGACAGGGTCTCACTATGCAGTTCAGGCTGGCCTTGATCTCACTTTTGTAGCTCAGGCTGGTCTCGAACTTGCACCGATCCTCCTGCCTCAGCCTCCCGAGTGCTGGGATTACAGGCGTGCGCCACCATGCCCAGCAAAAAAAAAATTTAAAAATAAAAGTTTGCTAGTATTTAATGTGGAGGACCTCCTGAGCAGCTCTTCTTGAAAGAAGAGCAACTGTCCCCATTTTGGCTGAGCCTGACCCTATTTCCTCCTACTGAAATGTATAGAGCTGGCTAGGACTTCTCATTATCCTCTGAATTGGCCTTAAGCAGTGTATATTGGTCTAGCCGAGGTGTTGGTGATAATTTTTGAAGATGGCACGCGTGTTTCCCTGCTGGCAGGATGAAGAGCCAACACTCCATGGTGTCAGCTGGGATCGAGCCTCAAGATAGAAGCTATGACTTCCTGGGGCTTGAAAGACTACACATCAGAGCTGAAGCACCAGACCCCCAAAATATTAGATACTATCTCAATAGCATAATGCAAACTACTTCCTTTGCATATCTCTGAATATGGCAGAGGCGAATGCAGGCCTCCTATCTAGCCCAGCTCACAGTGCTCACCTTCTTCCCACAATTCCCTTTCGCAAGTCACTCCCCCTTCTCCAGTGAATAAAACCGGAGGGCAGCACTGCATTGTTCTCTTGGGTCTGGGAAGCCATCTTCATGGCTGGACTTAGGGCCCCTTGGCTCCGCAATAATTATATACGTACATGTTTTAGTATCTTTGTTATCACTGTGGGTTGTGCTGGGAGTGGTAGATTGGAATTAACTTGGTGGAATTCTAATAACATAGTTTAGGACTGTAAGTTTAGATTTCTTAGGCTGAGACGAGAATCAGGAAGGGACTCTGACATTTAAGACAACACTTATGAGTTTTATGCCATAAACTATGCATAGATAAAAGTAATGGCCTTTTTTTTTTTTTTTTTTTTTTTTAATGTGGCTGGCTCAGCCCGCCCTGGGGGCAGGGTTGGTGTGGCATGTGGTTCCAGGGATTGAACTATGGTCCCGGTGCTTGCTTAAGCAGGTGCTTTAGACTGCTGACCTATCTTGCTGGCCCAACAAAGACATTCTTTTTTTTTTTTTGCTTTTTTTTTTTTTTTTTTTTTTTTTTTTTTTTTTTTTTTTTTTTTTTGAGACAGGGTCTCACTGTGCAGTTCAGGCTGGCTTTGAGCTCACTTTTGTAGCCCAGGCTGGTCTCGAACTCACAACGATCCTTCTGCCTCAGCCTCCCAAGTGCTGGGATTACAGGCGTGCGCCACCACGCCTGGCTAACAAAGACATTCTTGATGAATACCATTAGTGGGTTAGGAAATTCCGAGAACACCCTGAAAAATTCAAAGTAGATGGAAGGTAAAGGAACAGGAGCTACCATATATGAGTTTTCAAAAATCAATAAAGAAAATGGTTGGGGGAAAAAAAAAAAAAAAAAGAAAAGAGAAAGCCGGGCGTGGTGGCTCACACCTGTAATCCCAGCACTCGGGAGGCTGAAGCAGGAGGATCGGTGCGAGTTCGAGACCAGCCTGGGCTACAAAAGTGAGCTCAGGACCAGCCTCAACTGCATAGCGAGACCCTGTCTCAAAAAGACAAAAAAAAAAAAAAAAAAGGAATCACACAGCCTTTGAACTTTTGTAACCAGCTATTTTCATTACTCTAAGGACTTCGAGGTTCACCCATGTTGCTGCATGTGACAAAAGCTCATTCCTCTTTTAGTTTGAATAATATCCAGTTGTATTTATAATCCAGTTTTCTTATCCACTCATTTATCAATGGACACTTTTTACCTTTTTTTTTTTTGGTCTTTTTGAGACAGGGTCTCACTGTACAGTTCAGGCTGGCCTTGAGCTCAGTTTTGTAGCCCATGCTGGTCTCCAACTCGCACTGATCCTCCTGCCTCAGCCTTCCAAGTGCTGGGATTACAAGCGTGCGCCACCACGCCCGGCTAAATTTTTTTTTTTAAGAATTTTTAAATTTTTATTTATTTATTTTTTCTTGTTTCAGAACCTTTGTTTGTTTATTCACTCATTTTTATGGCCGGCTCAGCCCACCCCGAGGGCAGGGCTGGCGCAGCTTGTGGTGCCGGGGATCGAACCTCGGTCCCTGAAGCCACCCAAGCTTCCCCAAGCAGGCACTTTAGGCCACTGAACCATCCCGCCGGGCCCCCTTATTATTATTTTTTATACCTCATTTATTTATTTTGTGTTATGGCCAGCTCAGCCTTCCTTGGGGGTGGGGCTGGCACAGCATGTGGTGCTAGGGATTGTTGGGAGCTGCAGGAAGCCAGGAAATTTTTTTTTTTTTTTTAGAATTTTTTTTTTTTTTTTTTTTTTTTTTTTTAATTTTTTTTTTTTTTTTTTTCTTGTTTCAGAACTTTTGTTTATTTGTTTATTTTTATGCCCGGCTCAGCCTGCCCTGAGGGCAGGGCTGGCCCAGCATGTGGTGCTGGGGATCGAACCATGATCCATGCAGCTGCCTAAGCTTTGCTAAGCAGGCGCTTTAGACCACTGAGCCATCCTGCTGGGCCTATATTCTTTTTTTCTTTTTTTTTTTTTTTTGTCTTTTTGAGACAGGGTCTCACTGTGCAGTTCAGGCTGGCCTTGAGCTCACTTTTGTAGCCCAGGTTGGTCTCGAACTCGCACTGATCCTCCTGCCTCAGCCTCCAAGTGCTGGGATTACAGGCGTGTGCCACCACGCCCGGCCCTATATTCTTTTTTTAAAAAAATAAAAAAACTTTATTTATCTTATGGCTGGCTCAGCCTGCCCTGGGAGGTGGGGCTGACATAGCATGTGGTGCCAGGGATTAATCCATAGTCCCTGAAGTTGCCTAAGCAGGCACTTTAGACTGCTGAGCTATCTCACCAGCCCCCCAACTTCAACCTTAAAAACAACATCTTAAAGGTTTTTTCCACT
This sequence comes from Myocastor coypus, assembly GCA_004027025.1. Classification (NCBI taxonomy): domain Eukaryota; kingdom Metazoa; phylum Chordata; class Mammalia; order Rodentia; family Myocastoridae; genus Myocastor; species Myocastor coypus. The sequence goes on along the minus strand of PVJA010023267.1, from coordinate 3,998 downwards.
CCAAAGCCTTAAACATTCTCCTACTTCCTGTTTCCAAATTTGTTTTATAGCTTTGAATTTTGCTGGTAGGTGCATGGTAGTACTGGGGTTGCTTCTGGTCTTACTGATTGATTCTGGGGCCAGCGCCACTTCCTAGTGCTTTGGAACAAGTGGAGTTGGCCAGTTAGAGCAAGCCTCTTCTGTTGCTTCTTTCCTCTTCCCCTCCCCTCCCCTGCCCTCCCCTCTGCTCCCCTCACTCCCTCTTCCTCTTCCTCTTCCTCCTCCTCCTCCTCCTCCTCGTCCTCCTCCTGCTCCTCCTCCTCCTTCTTCTTCTTCTTCTTGATCTTTTTGAAACAAGAGTCTTGCTATGCAGTTCAGGCTGGCCTCGGGCTCACATTTGTAGCCCAAGATGCCAGGGTGTTCTCGAATTCACACTGATCCCCCTGCCTCAGACTCAAAATGCTGGGATTACACGTGTGTGCCACCATGCCTAGCAAGTTGCTTCTTTCAAAACCAGCTGAGCTCTTTTTTGTTTTGATATGTAAAACAAGAACAACATACATACATACATACATATATACAAATATATATATGTATATATATATTTTTTTCTTTTTTCTTTTTTCTTTTTTTTGCCGGACTGGGGTTTGAACTCACGACCTTGCACTTTCCAGGCAGACACTTGTGCCATGGGACTACCTCCCCAGCCCCAATAAAATCTTACTTATTTGGTATAGGTTCTCACTACACAGCCCAGACTGGCACATGGTACCAGGGGTCAAACCTGAGTCTTGTCAGGCAGGCGCATAGACCACCAAGCTGTCTCCCCAACCCCATCTTTTTGAGTAACTCAGCATGTTTAATTAAAAAAAAAAAACAAAAAAACAAAAAAAACAACATCGTTATGTGGTGAGTTTGGAATGGAATGTCCTGAAAAACTAACTTGGAGGAAGACTGACATGTTTACAGCCTCTTATCCTCTTACAGGGAAACCTGTGTCTTTCCTCCTTCTTAGCCATCTAGGTAGAGACCTGAGAGTTCTGTTTCATCAAAGCTTGGACGAGAGCCACTGAAGATAAAAGTTCGTATTTCCATGCTTTGCCTTGAAGAAAGCGGGGCTGGGAGCAAACTGCCAGAAGATTTGAAAAGGAGCCGAACAGTCTGCTCTGGGGAGACAGGATATTCAGGCAGGAGGCCTTAGATACACAACCGCAGTTTGCCAAAGGGAGCCTGGGGATCACCCTGAAAACTGGCAGTTTCATAAGGCCTTGCAGTGGGGGTGTTTTAAATCTTCCTACCCGCACTGTACAAGTGGAGAAAGTGAGGCTGGGCAATTATGGAGAGAAACCTCAGTGGGTCCGGCTTCTCCTTCTCCAGAGCTTAGCCTGACAGGAGGACCAGGTGCCCCTAACAGTGGAGGACAATGTGTGCTCTGCTCCCAGGGGTCCATCCCAGTCCCAAAAGGGTAGAGGCCGGGGACATAGTTCAGTGGCATAAGCACCTGCCTGGCAAGTATAAAGTCCTGAGTTCGATCCCCAGTACCGAAAACCCCTCAAAATTCCTGGTATAGGGCAAGACCATGCTGTCACCTTCCCAAAAGGCTGATGGTCAAATCTCAAGGTTTCACTTTCAACTGGCAGGATTCCTGGATAGGCACCCCTTCTCCTCTATGTCCTTTTCCCTTTAAGAAGAGACAGAGTCTTTGTTTCAACCACTCATGGGATTTATTGTCGCTCAACAGCAGGCAGTGGGAGGGCAAAGCCACACCCCACTCTGGGCAGAGGTGGCCCTGGGCCACCAGCACTATTTACACACACTCCTCACAGAGGGCCACATCCTCAGTGGCAGCAGCTGCACTTCTCGGTCTCTGCCTTGGCCCCCTCCCCATCTTTGCACACACAGTCCTTGGCACACTTCTCACATTCCGCAGGGCAGCAGGAACAGCAGCCTGCAGATGAGAGGGGGTGTTCAGCTGGATGCCCCTATCACAAGGGAGGCAAGAGGGAGGGGTGCGAGGCTGGGAAGTCATCCTATTCTGTTCAGCCAGGATGTGGTCCCCTCCTACTCTTGCGTCAATATGACTCAGCATCTGTGGTGCTGAAGCTGCCCTCCCGGCTGCTGCTTGCTAGAGGGTCACCCTGGACTCAGCCTATGCTCCTTCTGTAGGTGCCAAAGAGCTGCCAGGGATGGTGTGGCTTAGGCTCAGGCAGAGGGAGTGCTAGGCCCCAAGGAGGAAGCACACCAGGACAAATGGCCTCAGGAGTGGCCACAGGAAAAACTGAGAGGTGTAACGGGCCAGGCAGCCATGGGACTCTGTGCCTCCTCACATCCAACAGACTAACAGAGACCTTCTCCCACCTCCTAGCTCCTCCATGGGTACCACACTGCTGTGAGCTTGGGCAGGGTGCTCACACTGAGGGGTTCCAGGAGGCCCGAGAGAGCCCAAAGAGTGGAATTCCAGAGCTGTCCCCAGCCTTATCTGGGTGGTCTCCCCAGACCCTGGAGGTTTTGCAGAAGAAGGGATCAAAGGAGGGGCTTGTTCTAGGACAGCAGTTTTAATCCTCAGCTGCTTTTTAGGGTATTGTGTGAGCTTACAGAAATTCATCCCCCACTCCCCAGCCCCCACCCCCGACCTGATGCTTGGATCTCTCCCCCTTAAGGTCTGCCCAGGGGTTTGCAAAGGGAGAACCAGGTCTGGGTCCCTCTCGGCGGGGAGGGCAGGGTGGTACACTCACTCTTCTTGCAGTCGGTGCATTTGCAGCCCTCGCACTTGCAGGAGTCGGAGCAGGTGCAGGAGCCACCTAGGGGGAGGAAACGTGAACAGGAAGGGTTAATTAAAGCAGTGAATTCTGCGGCCCTAGGCTCAGAGCAGATGAGCCGCCAATCTCCGCTCACTGCTCTTCGGGGACACCAGGATCCTTCACAAAGTTAAGAAATGGGATGAGGAGCTCCTCCTGCCTCTGTCCTTGAGCAGAACCGCAGGATGTGGGACTCTGCAGTAAAGGGCCGTGCCTTGCCGAGGGACAGGGGTCTCACCAGTAGGACAGGGGCAGCTCTCCGGGTCCATGTCGAGGCCAGCAGCCACTGGAGACGTGAAATTGGTTTCTCCCGGCAACTGGACGCACTGCTTGGCGGGCGGCAGCAGGGGGCGCGGCTTTTATAGCCCCAGGTGGGGGCGCGTGCAAAGCCCGCCGGGCTTCCGCCCCTGCTCTAGGCGGTGCTCGCTCTCCGCGTGTGCGCAATGCGACAGCGGTCCTCCGTCCTTGCCGCCGCCGCCTCGGGTACCACGCAGGAGGAAGTGCGCACGCACCAGGTCAGACGGTGCAGGGGGAGAGGCGCGCTGCGGACCTGTACTTCTCACCCTCATGTCCGTCCTAACATTCGTGGCGTCAGTTTCCCCCAAGCAGAGTGCTGGTCTGGGGGCCCTGAGCCTGCCGCCGTTGCCCTGTCGTGTGCCCTGCCAGGGGCCATCTTCCCTGGCATCCTGCCTTGTACCCTGAGATCTCTGACTCTTGTCCCTCATTGCACGAATCCGAGAAAAGGGAGCCCTAGGGAAGGAGATTCAGGAAGAACCAAGCCTAGAAGGTCTCAGGGATAGGTTGTCACTGGGGATATTTTCTCCTCGCCACCCTTAAAGCCCCTTCCTCGACTCATCTTACATCCAGGAAAGGAGCATATCAGAATCAAGGAAGAAGCTGATGTGACACAGACCTGTAATCTGAGCTCCTCAGGGGGCTCTCAAGTTCTGAGCAGCCTGAGCAATTTAGCAGGATCGTGTCTCAAAATAAAATACAAAAGGGGCAGAGAATGTAGTTCGTTGATACTGTGCTGCTGGGGTCAAGTCCCAGTACTGAAAATAAAGATACCAACAAAAGTAGGGTGGTAGTGGTGATGGTGATGTGATTTTCTGGACATCCCCAGAGTTCCCTGCATCCAGTCACCAGTGCAGGTGTGGGCTGGAAATGGGGTGCGGGAGCAATCAAGAAGTCTAAGCTGTTTTGAGAGAAGCTTTTTTTTTT
>PVJA010023266.1:0-33140 GCA_004027025.1 Myocastor coypus | reverse complement strand
TTTTTTTTTTTTTTTTAAAGATTTATTTTATTTTATTTTATTTTATTTTTCTTGTTTCAGAACCTTTATTTGTTTATTCACTTATTTTTATGGCCGGCTCAGCCCGCGCCCTGAGGGGAGGGCTGGCGCAGCATGTGGTGCCGGGGATCGAACCGTGGTCCCTGAAGCCACCCAAGCTTTCCCAAGCAGGCGCTTTAGAACCTGAAAAAATAAATAAATCTGAAAGGTACAATAGGTACTGGGAAAACGGAATGAACCTGTTCAAAAGGAAGGAATTACTGATTTGGTTTTTAATCTAACAGAGCACCAAGAAAATCAAAGTTTTTGAACCTTTACTCCAAATCTTTGAAGAAGTGGCATGCAAACTACATATGAGTGGACTTGGTGCATGCCCAGGAGGGACAAGGAACCCTCCAAGTGAGTAGGAGGAGGCTGAGCATTTGAGCTGTGAGAGCTGCAATGTGTGAAGACTCACATTCAACACCCTATGATCCACGCAAGGAATACCCCTTGGCTGTGAAAGCTAGCATGAAAAATAAAGAAGGAAGAGGGAAAAAACAAAAAGGAAAATATGACTGATACTTTTACAAAGTATCTATGGCTTTGACATTACAGAATCAGTTTCTGCTTTTTCTAGCAACAGTGCCCCAATTTCCATGGGTTTCACCTCTTGCTTTAACATAATCTGGTCTAATTCAGCTAGTAACCTAGCTGCATCTGATAATCCAATAATTATATCTCCATGGCCAAAGTGATGGATAGTCTGATATGCATTATGCAATCGAGAGCAATAGACTCTACTACAGTAACTTTCTCTACAATTTTGAGAATAAGCTATGTTTCTTTCAAGAAGGATTGGTCTTGGAAGCTTGTAAGGATAGTATGATTACAGCCTACCTCAGAGCAAATAGAAGCAGAAAGAAGTGACAGTGAGAGGACTACCAGAACAACCTTGTTTGACCCCCTACACACAACTGCATCCAAAGCTATAATTTTTTCATTTAGTCAATAAATTTCCCTTTTAAATAAAATAAGCACGGGTTGCATTTTTCTTGTCTCAATTATAGCTTTCTAAACAACATAAAGTGAGAAAGAGATAAAATCGGCATGTCGTAATTCTAAAGCCACATTTTTGGGTCTTCTCAGAATAATTTTAATTGTACAGTTATCTGTCTTTTATATAAAGGTTTCATTTCTATCGGTACACCACGAGTAGGAAACAGTTGCTCTACATTTCCAAGAAAATTTTGATCTTAAATCTTTTGCTTTCCTAGAATAGATATTTTATTTTTGGTCTTGATTACTCGACAAAATTATTATAGCCTTCAAATAGCCCTCTGGAACATTGAGTAGTTTCTGAAATTTCTAAAGCCCAGTGGAGATTTACTCCCTTACCACTGGGCTTCATTTGTTTCTCATTTTCTGTGCTGCACCATCTTAATTTTCTCTAATAGACATTTCCCCACAAGAGTTATGTTGATTTCTCATTCAAACTTTTTATGCTATGACCTTTACATATGCATTGTTTTTACTGGAAAAAGATCATTCCATCATCATTGTCAGGGGAAGATTATGCTCATATATTCTTTTTTTTTTGGATGTAAATATTTGATGCAAATTTTATAGTGTTTTACAAGCCCATAATTACAAATCCATAGTATGTGACATGGTAGAAGATAAAATGGGAGAAAAACAGTTTATGACATATTAAAAGAAGATAGTAGAAAAAAGTGCATTATACCTGAGAAAAATTAAAAACCACACATATGACCACAGTTATGAATCTGCTTAATACAAAAACACACTTTGCAGTTTTCTACATTTCAATTCAAACTCCTGGCCTATTCTAGAATTCAGTACTGATCATTTACAAGATTTTGGTTAGCTAGTTCTTTATTTAGGTGTGTTTTCAATAGTATTTGCAGCAGAGATACTCCTATTATATGCTCATATATTCTTGATAGCACTAGGGATGGAAGCCATGGTCGTCACACTGAGGTGCAACCCCAGTCTTTCTTATAGATCATCTTGAGAAAGGTCACACTTCATCTGTAAGTTGCTCCTATTGCCACAAGCTTCTTGCGTTATAACACATGTTATCTTTTACATCTTTTTTAATTATTAAAAATAATTTATTACTTTTAATAAGAAGTAACAATGTGACAGTTTCAAAACATGTTAGTAGTACATTTCCAATATTTTATACAATACATATTGTTGTCCTCATATTAGTTTTACAGAGCACAGGGTGTAGATGTTAACTGGTACAAAAAGTATTTTCTCATTTAACTAAGAGAATGTAATTGTATACATAATCCAATATGTGATAATCGCAGTGCGTTCTTGGCAAAACTGGTAATGTTGGAAGCTGTTGATTTAAGCCTTTTACAGCTCAGCATTCTAATCTAGCTTTTTATTTCATGCCTTGTGGTTAAACTTTTCTGCGGGGTGGTTAAGTGCAAGTTAAAGCAAGACCTGTATGACAAAACATGCAGTTTTTGTGTCTCCCGTGGTCAGTCAAATTCCCTCAGGATTTACTTTGGAACCATGTACAGTGCTTTGTAGAACTGTTGAGTAAGAGACTAGGAAAAATGCCATAGATTGACCGGCTACAATTTTGTATATACTTAGATTTCTAAATGTGTAAAAATGTGTAACTGCTTTTATCACATTCTATGCAGATTTATGAGAATGTCAATGATGATAGAAAATAGTGATTAATGTCACCATCCCTGAAGATGTCCAGATGACTGAAGCATCTCATGGGATGTTTTTCCAGGTTCTTGGTTTCTTGATCAAAGAACTGGATAAGATACACAGAAAAGGTGTTGAAGTACATTTATTCAAGGCAGGAAAGAGGTACACTCTCCAAGGTGAGAGCAGGCTGGAGAACATGCTCATAGTGGCCCCAAGAACGTTAAAGGGCTGTTGTGTGTCTAAACTTCCTGGCTTGATTGCTGTCTCATGCACATAAGGCATTTGGATATTTGCCATCAGAAGCTCACCTGGGGTCTGGGAATATAGCTCAGTTATACAAGTGTTTGCCTGATGAGCAAGGTCCTGAGATTGATTTCTAGTACAAAAAAAAAAAAAAAAAAAAAAAAAAAAAAAAAAAAAAAAAAAAAAAAAAAAAAAAAAAAAAAAAAAAAAAAAAGAAAGAAAGAAATGAAGTGAAATGAAAAAGAAAAGAAAAGAAAAAAGATAAAGAAGAAAGAGAAGAGAGAAACAGAGAGATTGAAAGAGAGAGACAGGGATAGAGACAGAGAAAAAGAGAGAGACAGAGAGAGAGAGACTCTCTTAGATTGGTGCCATACTTAAACTACCCTATGGAAAGACTCACTTGACTTTCTGGCATATTTAAATGATGAATTGAAAATCACACTTTTCTGATTGGTGCACCAAACAGCCTCTGGTTTCATGATGACAAATATTACTTTATGATTGGTTGCATGTTCAATGCTCTAAAAACCAGTCATTTTGAATCCTCTGTTCTCTACATGTCCTTTGGGTGTTTATGATCTTTGACACCTTTTTCCCTAGTGGCAGTCCGCTGGCCTAAGACTGATTGTGCTACGTTAGAGAAACCATCATGAGAGTGAATTTCTTATGAAAGCAAATGCCTGATTTCTCCATCTATGTTACACACAAACTTACTTGTCACTCCACCGTGTTTTGAGGCACCATGAAGGTCTTCCAAGACGCTGGTGCCATGACCTTACTCTTCTTAGCCTCCAGAACTGCGAATACCACACAGTCCGTGCTATTCTGCCAGATAACAGCATAAGACTAAATAAGACATTAGTGTATGTTTCCTTAATAAAATCAAGGTTGTATACAATTTAAATTTTATGTCATCTCCCTTTTTCTTAAAAGAAGTTTAACACATTTACATGAAAGTACACAAAAAAAATACCCATGTCTTAGTGAATTATCACAGCATGAACATGCTTTTGTAGCCCACTTATTGAAACCAAAAATTGAAATATTTCCAGCAATCTAAAACTATTTTCCAAAAAAAACCCCAAAAACTATTTTCCAGCTTCTATACCACTATCTCCACTCTACTCACCAAAGATAAAAAAGCTTTTCACTTCTAATATTTTCATTTAAATTGCCATATAAAATAGGCACACATGTAAATGAAATCATACAGAATATATCTCTGTGTCTTGCTTTATGAATACCAAAATTTGCTCCTCACATTGTGAAAAATCTTAATAAGATATTTACTTTCTCATTGTTTTGGTTATTCCATTTTGATTGCATTTTCTGATGTAATGAAATTTATAAATTCCACAGTAGAAAGATGGAATTTAGGCTTTTTCTTTAATGTTCTTTTCTTTTTATAATATTGGCCTTTAAATTTATTGCTTTGGAAAGTCTTCCAAATCTTCAGGCATAAGTCTTTTTTTAAATATTGATCTACTTTTCTAGTTGTTTTCAGTAGAATTATTGATCTACAACAAACAAATGCTTTATCAATAGAAGTAAAAATCAAACCAAGGAATTTTTATGTCCTTGATTGTCCTTTCAGTCATACTGGCTAATGTCATGGCACAAAAATTTGATTTTTTTCATTGACTTATAATCCTACAAAAATTCCTCTACTCCATCGACCTACTCACTGTAGTTTTCTCTCCCCCAGGACAAACACCACTTGCATCCATGAAAAAGATTTCTTGGCCGGGCGTGGTGGTTCACACCTGTAATCCCAGCACTCGGGAGGCTGAGGCAGGAGGATTGGTGTGAGTTCCAGACCAGCCTGGGCTACAAAAGTGAGCTCAAGGCCAGCCTGAACTGCATAGCAAGACCCTGTCTCAAAAAGACAAAAAAAAAAAAAGATTTCTTCCTAGAGCCTATCTTGCACCCATAATGTAGCTGGTAACTTTAAGTGACTTCTCATACTTCATCCAGGTCTACACTTTCTGTAATGAAAGAGGGAATGTAAGGAGATTGTTTTTATCCCCCAAAATAAAAGTTCATGAAAGTTATTAGTTCTGCTTCAGGTGTATAAAAGAAAAGAAGCTATGGATGTAATGGACCTTTTAAACACTGCAATCATTAAATAGCATGCATCTCTACAATAAGTTTTTATCTAAAGTGAAAAGATTCATTGGAGTTGAGTGAGTAATGTTTGCTTTATTGCTGGGGATCTAGTTCTGACTTTGAAGATTAACATTTCTCTGTGGTGGTATTAGAAGCTGTACATTCTTTCTCTGCCTACAACTTGGCAGAGACAGAAAGGAGTCATACATTCTTTATTTTCTATTCTATTTTCTACTTTGGGAATATGGGGAATAGAGCTACAATTACTTCGTTCTGATTTAGCTTTTGTCCTATACATGGAGTGTGTGTATATGTCTGTGTGCAAAAAAATTCCGCTTAGCAAGTTGTTCAGTTTTACTTCTTTCCATCTTCGCTTTTATTCTGTATCTGTCAACTCTGTACAATTATGTTTCTGTTTCCTTTTGTAGATTTGGCAACATCGGTATAGATCCTTTTATTCATAGCCTCTTATCTGGTGCTTTGAAGAATCTCATTTTATTTTTCACTAATTTCATGTGTTCAGACTACCCTATACACACAATTTGTCCCATCTCAAGGCACTTTTTAAAATGTGTATCTGATACCACATAAGTGTTAAAAATGGTCAATATGTCCGCATGGTTGAGCAAATGAAAGCTTTTATACTGAGTTCTTATTCAAGACTCATTGTAATATAAAAAATCAAATTATCTTCATTTTAATTAAAATTGAACATATATAATTCAGAAATCTGTATTATATTATTGCATATCAGTATATCAGTATAATAATAACATTATTATAACTTTTTAATAAATATATAATTTTTATAGCTATCTGCTTTTCCTTGACTACCGTTATCCTATCACTTTCCTCAGTCTATCCACAACTTATATTGAGAAATTGCCTTTCTCTAACTTGAGGCAGACTTTTTGCAGATTATGGATGAGAATTCCATAGCCTACTTTGGCCAATGCACATGGAAAGCACTCTGAATACATAATAAGGCAGCAAAATTAAGCTGTATCACCCAGTACCTCAAGAACTGGCTAAAGAGACTGAGCAACAGATGGACTCGAACTGCTTCACCCCAGTGGCCACTGGCATTGTGACATCCAGATCTTCAGCAATTCTGATAATCCAAATGACTATGACTTCTGTTCTCAATATTGTTTTTATTTCTCTCTTGGTTGTGAGAGAGCTAATCACAAGCCAAGGCACCTGTCTCAAGTACTTTTCTTTTGTTGCTGGGACAAATACCCAATACCCAAAATGAAGGAGGAAAGGTTTATTTAGCTCAGTTGCTGGACTTTTCAATCCAGATTCAGCCGGCTCAGTGCTCGCTTTGGCAGCGTATATACTAAAATAGGAATGTTACAGATTCAGCTGGCTCCAAGGCAGAGCCGCACATGGTGGTAGAGTGAGAACAAGGGAGGAGTAGCAGCTGCTGAAGCAGCTAGCATCTCTTTCTTCCTTACATTGTAATGCAAATCAGCTGCCCCCAGGTGCAGCATCCTCACCAACATTAATCAATCCCAAACTCCAGGAGCCACCTTTGACTGCTTGAGACTTTGAGGGGATGCCTATGCACAAACTGCAACAGTGCCTAATTTGTCTCCTATGTTCCCAAGTTTTGCTTATTTTGGGAAAAATATTATTCCAATATTTTTAGTCACCAGAGATGAATAGAGAAAAAGGGGAAACACAAGCAGCAAAAGTAATATGTCCAGGCAAATTCTTTCTTTTTTTATTTTTTTAGAGTTCATGTTTTTTTCTATATTTAAGATTATTTTTAATTTTTATTGCTTTTAATAAATAACAATGTGACAGTTTCAAAAGACTTTAGTAGTACATTCCCAATAATTGATACAATGCATATCATCCTCATGAAACTTATTCAGAGCACGGGATGCAGACATGATAAATTTTCTAATCATTATTGGTACAAAAAATTCTTCTCATTGAACTAAGTAGTTGTATACACAGTTCAATATTCCATAATTTTAGTGAGTTATTGACAGAACTGGCAATGTCAGAAGCTGCAGATTTAAGACTTTTGCAGCTCAACATACTAATCTAGCTTTACTTTGTACATCTTGTGGTTACACTTTCCTGCTGGGTGGTTAAAGGCAAGTTAAAATAAGACCTGTATAACAAAACATGTAGTTTTTGTATCTCCCAAGGTCAGTCAAATTCCCTAAGGATTTACTTTGAAACCATATACAGTATTTTGTAGAAGTATTGTCAATATCAGCTATGTGGATGAGTCACAGTCATTGCTTGACCAGGTTGCTCACTGTGAAAGACTGAATGTTTCGTCTCTAGGTGACTCTCTTTAGGCATACTATACATTGTCAATCCCTTTCCTCTGCGGGCCCATAATCACCTTGACCAGAAAATTTGGGATACCACTGAGTTATAGGATGTTACGGTAAAGGTTTTCTTATGTCCTGAGTCCTCACTGACCTTGAAGGGTGTCTTGGTTACTTTTTACTCCTTCTGGGACAAATACCTGACACTCAAAATGAAGGAAGGAAAGGTTTATTTAGCTCATAGTTTGTGGAGGTTTCAGTCCATATTTGGCTGGCCCAAGGCTGAGTGGAACAGAGCAGAGAGCATCCAGTTCATGGCGGCGGAACAGCAACAAAATGGCGACAGAGGCAGCCAACCAAACAGGGCAGCAGAGAACAATATCTCTGGCCTGTCTCTCTGTCTCTCTTTATATTCCTATCAGGCTCTCTGCCTTAGGATATCTGCTCTAGACCACACCCATAGTCCCAGCCCTACTCAGACCAATAATTCCATCTGTACTAAAATGCATAATCCCAGTGACTCATGAGTCAAGTCTCAATCTATAGAAGTCCTTGCCCACTGACTACATGAGGCTTTGGGGGTCAACTAGGCATAAACCATAACAAAGAGGTGAGGATCAAAATATAGGCTATCCTTGTAGCCCTTCTTTTTCTCTTAATTTTTGGTCTGTAAACTTATATTCTTAACCCTCCAGAAGAAAAGCTTAGTGATACTATTATGGTTTATGTCTAGCTGTCCCCCCAAAGCCTCATACAATCAGAATGTGATAAAAGCAGTTACACGTTTTTACGTAAAAATTTAGAAATTTAAGCATGTACAAAATTGTAGCCAGTAAATCCTATGGCATTTTTCCTTGTCTACTATTCAATATACTTTTGGAATCATTAGCTACAGCCATTAGAAAAGAGACATAAAGGGAATAAGAATAGGTAAAGAAGTTAAACTGTAATTACTTGCAGATGACATGGTAGTCTACTTGCAAGACCCAAAAAACACCAAGGAGCTACTGGAATTAATATGCAAATTTAGTAGCATAGCTTGATACAAAGTCAGCACACAAAAGCCAATAGCATTCTTCACAGATAATAAACACTGACAGAAAAATTAGAGAAACAATACCTTTTATGATAGCACTGAAGAAAATGAAATACTTGGGAATTAACCTAATTAAAGAACTAAAAGACATTTTCAATGAAAATTATAGTAGTCTGAAAAAAGAGATTGTAGAGGATTTGAGAAAATGGGAAGATATTCACTGCTTCTGGATAGGAAGAACCAACATTGTGAAGATGGCCATACTCCCTACATTATTATACTGACTTAAAGCATTCCTATCAAAATGCCATCAACATACCTCACAGACCTGGAGAAATCATTCCTAAAATTTATTTGGAACCAAAAAAGATCTAGAATTGTAAGGACAATCCTAAGTAGCAAAGATAAGGCAGGAGGCACTATAATCCCTGACTTAAAGTTGTACTACAGAGGTACCATGATAAAATCAGCATGTTATTGGCAAAAAAAAAAAAAAAGAAAAAGAAAAAAAAAAGTAACCTGAGGATTAATGGAACAGATTAGAAGATGCAGAAGCAAATATAAACACACTCAGCCACCTTATTTTTGACAAAGGAACAGATTAGAAGATGCAGAAGCAAATATAAACACACTCAGCCACCTCATTTTTGACAAAGGGGCTAAACATGTTTCCTGAAAGCAAGATAGTTTCTTTAACAAATGGTGCTGGAAAATGTGGCTCTCTACCTGCTGAAAACTAAAACTTGACCCAGGTCTATCACCATGCACTAAACTAAAGTCAAAATGGATTAAATATCTAAATATTATAAGAGAAACACTAAATCTCCTGGAAGAGAAAGTGGGAGAAATCTTGAAGATATTGGGGTAGGCAAAGAGTTCACGGGCAAAAATCAAAATGCACGTTTAACACTTGAAAGAATCTGTAACTGGGACCTTCTCTTACTGAGAAGTTTTTATATGTCAAAAAAAAAAAAAAAAAATACCAACAGAGTGAAAAGATAACTCACACAGCTTGAAAAAAAAAAAAACAAAAAACAAAAACTAATAACTAATAACTATTCAGACAAAGATCCTCTATCTAGAACTTATAAAGGAGTAAAAAACATTAAGGTCCCAAAAATTAGTGACCCAATCCAGAAATGGGCATCTAAGATAAACACACACTTCTCAGAGAAAGAAATTCAACAAGCCTAAGTACATGAAGAAAAGCTCCACATCTCCAACCATTCATGAAGTGCAAATTAAAACAATACTTAGACAGCATCTTACCCCAGCAAGAATGGCTATCATAAAGAAATCAACCCACAACAAATGTTGGAGAGACTGTGGGCAAAAAGGAACACTTCTTTTTTTATTTGTTTTTTCCAGGATCTATTTATGTGGCTAAGACTCATAATGATCCTCCTGTCTCTGACTCCCCATCACTTTGATTGCCAACATGAACCTCCACGCCTAGTCTAGAGGCTGGCATGACATGGGGTACCTGATACCAAATTTGGGTCCTTTAGCCTACCAGCAGGCAGTTAGACAGCTGAGCTATCTCCCTGGCCCCAAGCAAACTCTTAAAGGACCATACCTAGAATGAGAATGTCAGTGGGAAACAGGACCTCTTTTCCCCGCATTTACTTGATGTTATTTTGTTTCTTCAGACTGGCTTTTCTAATTTAAGTTGTCTACTTGAACCTTAGTTAAAGGTGCTATCCAAATCAAAGTCCTCAAAGAGACTATTTAGAATTCCTGCTACAATAAGTTTGAGTTTGCAGAATGGAATACTGTAATAATTGGCCTAGATTTGATTCACTAACCAACTTGGTCAGTTCAGTTATCATACATGTGATATAAATTGCACTCTTTATAATTGTGTGCTAGGTAGGTTCTATAAGAAGTTATAAGGAAATCAAGGAAGACGACATCAGCAACAACAAAACAGTGACTATCTTGAATGTATTTAAGTCTTTGGTCCTCTGTTCAAACCTTTATGTGCTTTGATTTCTGTCCATGAACAAATCTGTGTATCTTTCCATTTCTAAGTTTTTTTTTTCCACACTTAGGAAAGATTGTACTGCATCAAAGATTATAACCATTCCTAAAGATTTCCTGCTTTTTAAAAATGTTTCTTGTTTGATGTTTATTATTGTTTATCCTTTTTTTATACAATCTAATGTTAAAAATTATTTATTCTACAATCCTATAGAAGACATCTCTCATTTCAAAAATAATTCCCTTGTTGCATTTAATTATTTTATGCATTTGTAAGCAATACTAAGCTTGTAAATTTCAAACCTGTTGGACACGTTGTTAAAAATTTATTTTGTGATCACTACAATGCCTTTCAATTCACAGAAAGACATTTGCTGAGTCAAAAATGTTCATTTTTCTGAGTACAATAAAAATGAAACTTGTAATATTCTCTGCAGAAGTTCTGATCAACTTATCTCTAAAGATAATTCTCTTGAGAGTTGAGTCTGACTTTAGGCAGAAGAAAGTGGGAAGGGATTTGTTAGCACTTTTGGAGAACTATATAACACCAGAAAAAAATTTCTTTTTAAAAATTTTTATTAATTTTAATGAGAAATAACAATGAGATAGTTTCAAAGCAGGTTAGTAGGATAGTTACAATAATCAATAAATTGCATATTGTTATCTTCATAGTAGTTATTCAGAGTACAAGATGCAAGCACACATGTTATCTTGTCTAAACACTATTAGTACAAACCATTCTTTTCTTCTCATCAAACTGAAAGTGGCTGTATAACTATTCTAACTATTTTGTATAAGCATATATACAAATCTATATATCTAGATATGTAGATAAATATAGCGTATGTCACTAGAAAATGGTCCATCATTTTTTTTTGTCTTTTTTTTGAGACAGGGTCTCACTATGCAGCTCAGGCTGGCCTTGAGCTCACTTTTGTAGCCCAGGCTGGTCTTGAACTCGCACTGATCCTCCCGCCTCAGCCTCCCGAGTGCTGGGATTACAGGCGTGCGCCACCACGCCCGGCAAAATGGTCCATCATTTATATCCAGCTTTTTTGTTTGTTATGTCAGAGGTGGATATTCCACTGCTGTTAGAAAATCTGTATTTGGAGAAATTTTTAAAGGACCTTTTCGTGTTTTATGACAGTTCAGATATTGTAGGTACTTTTAATTCAGCAAAATAACCAAATATAGTCCAATAGATCATAATAGTAGTAAGTTATCAGCATAATTGGCATTGTCAGAAGTCGCTGACTTGAGCCTTTTACAGTTCAATGTATTTATATCGCATTACTTTTGTTTGTTTATTTTTATGGCTGGCTCAGGCTGCCCTGAGGGCAAGGCTGGTGCAGCATGTGGTGCCGGGGATTGAACCGCTGTCCCTGCAGCTGCCTAAGCTTTCTTAAGCAGGTGCTTTAGACCACTGAGACATCCTGCTGAGCCCCTATATCGCATTACTTTTTATACCCCATGGTTACACTTTTATGCTGGACAGTTAAGACCAAGTTAAAGCAAGACTTATGTAACCAAGATTGTGAAGGCAATTGTCTGAAGAATCTCCATCAGGTTTTTGAAGCTAGCAGTTAATTGATATAATTCTTATACTATCTATATATGCCGATATCTGTGAACTAAGCAACTACTGAGGATAGCAATGTATAATACAAATTTTAAAATTTGATACTAAAATTTTATAGTAGAGAATGGTGTGTGATTGTTTTGGACACAAGTTTGGAAATCTTTATCAAAGAATAAGTGTTACCTGAACCTCTGATCATAAAATTTTATTTTTCTCATTGACCATTACCAATTTATTTACAAATAGTAGGCTTCCTGTTACAAACAATCTGGTTTATGCTGTACTGAAAATTTCAACTGAAACAGATTTCAGTTGAGTAAGTTGATATTTATGTCTTCCTCTGTGTTTTCTGATATGCTAAATTAATGAATTGTAGAGATTATAGTTTTTTCAATTATCTAGTATAGTAAGAATGCCAACGTTCTATGAGAATCAAGGGAGAATAACCTTTAAATAAATTGATAAATGTTTATGTAAAATGAGAAATGGAAAAATAGCTTGCAATTTAAGGAGGATTAAAAAGATTAATTACTCATGAAGAAGAAAATAACAATGGCATTTGACATACAAGGATACATACACTTCTAATAGCGTGATATAGCCAGAGGATGCAGTCATTGTCCACTTGTGACTGTTCAGACAATGTGTTATGATTCAAGTTTACGAAATTTTTTTTAAATAAAATTGTTACCCTCCATCACACCGAAAAAACATATGACCTTGCACAGGCATTTAACCTCTATGTCTTCTCATCTTCAAAATGATAACATCATGATTAACATGTGTCCCATGCCTCCCATGATGCAAGTGTTGTTTTCTGCCTTGCTCTTAAAGATGCTTTATGTGAAGCAGTGTGAAATCTTTCCAGCATGCTGTGGCATAATGACAGTTCTTTAGTGAAAGTCATTGTGAGTGGCTAGTTAGCTGACTTCAAGCTCAAGCACATCAGAATCAAATAGTTCACTTCTGTTTTATGTGAGTAGACATTTAATAACAGTTCTGTGATGCTGACCTGTTTTCTAACCTTAGGAGGTTTTTTAAGGGTGATGGTCATTGGCTAAATGAATGAGAAAGGACAACTTTTAAAAGGAAACCCTTTGAATCATTTGCACTTAGACTCTTTCTCCTTTGTTTTGTATATTTCAGACTTATGCTTTATCAAGATCCTATTTGAGGGCTGGGGAGATAACTCAGCAGTTTAAGTGCTTGCCTGGCAAGTGCAAGGATGTAGCTTTGATTCTCTGTACCATATGCCATGCTGGCCCCAGAACCCTAAGTGCACTGAGCCAGTAACCAAAACTGGGTGTGGTAGCACATACCTGTAATGCCAGCACTGCAATGCCAGCTGTGTAGCAAGATCCTGTATCAAATAAATGAATGAATAAATAAATACATAAGGAAATCCCATTTGAATTCATACCTATGTTTAAAGTAATTAAAATTTGAAGTCTTCAGAAAACTTTTCATGATTTATTTGAGTGAGATTTCTTTTTTTTTCTTCTTCTTTTTTTTAATTTAGTGATTTAGTGTAGGGTCTACAAGGTCTCAGCACATAGCTCAGGCTCATAGTGATGCTCCTCTTTTCAGCCTCCCAAGAGCTGGAATTATAGGCAAGCACCACCACATCCAGTCTCAATCTCCATCTCAGTAGGTCCCATGGACGAGCCACCATGGCATGCTGGGGATCTAGTCCTGGCCGCTGCACTCTGCCTAAGCAGGCACTTTAGTACCCTGAGCTATTTGGCTGCCAGCCTTGAGTAAGATTTCTTTTTTGAGAGCTTCAAGCATCTTATAGTATGCCTTTAAAGCAGGGTAATCTTCTAGAGAGATATACTTCTGAAGTGTTTGCTGTGCATACATAACTGGAAATTCAAGATAAACAATCAAAATAACCGTTATATCCACAGATAAATTTTTCCAGGACAACAGATCTGCTTTTACTTAGTCTTGAGTTCTGTAGAATGTGATAGAATAAGCAACAGTCCCTGGTTCTGACAACAGGCCTGAGTTTAACTTCTGGGTTTAATTATTTGGCACATTATCAAGATTTTAAAGCAGTGATAATTTGTAAATTAATGGTGTAGCAGGCATTTTTGTTCCAGTCAGTAAGCTATCTATCCCACTGGACTCAAACAACAGGTTCCTAGGTTTACTTTTGGAAGCTTTCCTTTCCTTGGGCTGCAGAGCGTGTTGAATCTGTAAACTCTAGCCTGGACCTATATGCCAGCTACAGTCAAAAACATTCAGTGAGCAAGAGCTCTAACCGTAGGTGGAACTATCGAGAACCCTGATGAGATGGCAAATCTGGCAGGGTAGCTAAATGATTTTTAAAGAATTTGCTTAGGGATACAGTCAGCACAATGCAAATAGTAATTCTTGGTGTGAGAAGCCCCATCTGTTTACTTAAGATATTACTTCTGGTGTATGTATTAGATGCCCTGTGTAACCAGTGGAATATGGACAGAAGGATGGGCAAATCCTTGAAATACGTTTGGGCATTGCAGTGAAGCCAGATCACTTCATCTCAACATCAGTTTCATAAATAAATAGAGCCAGGCATACATTTTATGAACAATATTTTAGATATTCATATCAAAATGTATTTATATATTTATGTCCAGTGCTACATAATACAGGGTACAATTAACACAGGGCTCATCTTGCAGGAATTGTATGCATATAAAATATTCCCATGGCTTTTGGTGAGTAAGTGCTAAATTAAGCAGTTTGTGTGAACACTGACCTAGGTCAGTTTGAATCAGAGGCTGAACCCTGCTGGCACCCCTTCTGCATCTGAAGATGGAAGGAGGCACTGTGTTAACTTTTGACAAAGTATTTTCTTTGCAGTAAAAAATCAACTTTTGGAAACAGATCGTTTTCAAACCATTAAAACTCACTTCCCATGAAATTTTACTGGAATGAACTCATGGGGAACATTCTATGTATATCTGATCTATACAGTTTCCTTCCTCCTTATCATTCATACTCCTAGCTAACCTCAGGCTATTGTTTACAATATCAGTGCTAAAACTTTGCATGGTAACAGCATACAAACCATAAACAATATTAGCACTTGTATACAGCGCATAGTTTTTTTGTGGAGTGTTGGGATTGAACTCAGGGTAGTGTGCATACAAGTCAAGAGGCCTGCCATGGAGCCACATTCACACCCCACCATCTTTTAAAAGAGAATAATAATAAAAAAAAAAAGTAAAATAAAAAATATAGAAACCATGCAGAATTTCTCTAAACACGATGATAGGAATTTAACAATGGTTGTCATAATGTATATTGTTTTCTTCATAATAGTTGTTCAGGTCACCAGATATAAGCATTCAAAATTGGCCAAAAAATATAAAGAAGAGAAAAAAAGTTAAGTATTAACTGTTTCAATAAACTAGTAGAAATCAGTAGTAGCTTGAAATGCTAGATAACATTATAAATGGAGATATTGAGAGACCCAGCTAGGTAAAGGGCTTTACTACTGGATTTTTAAATATTATTTTTAAATTTTATTATCTTTAGTAAGCAAGAAATAACAATGAGACAGTTTCAAAACATGTGAGTAGGATAGCCACAATAATTAATACAATGCATATTGTTGTCTTCATAGTAGCTCTTCAGAGTACAAGATACAGACTTGATAACTTCTAAACACTATTAGGACAAATATTTCTTCTCATTGAATTAAGAGAAAGTAATTGTATGCATAGTCCAATATTCTATAATAGTAGTGGTTTATCAGAAGAACTGGCAATGTTGGAAACTATTGACTTGAGCCTTTTACAGTTCAACATATTAATGTGGCTTTATATAACTCATAGTTATACTTTTCGGCTGGATGGTTAAGAGCAAGTTAAAGCAAGATCTACATAACAAAACATGTAACTTTTATAACTGACAAGGTCAGTCAAATCCCCTCAGAATTTACCCTGAAACCATGTACAGCGTTTTGTAGAACTCTTGTCAGTGTCAGCCATCTGGACGAGTCACAGTCATTGCTTGACCAGTTTGCTCTCTGTGAAAGCTTGAGAGAATATTTTCTCTTTAGGTGATTCTCCTTAGGTACTCTATATATCTTCAGTCGCTTTCCTCTGTGGCTCAGTAATCTCCTTAAACAGAAAATTTGGAACACCGTTGAGTTATAGGATGTTACAGTACAGGTTTTCTTAGGTTCTGAGTCCTCATTTACCTAGAGGTTGCCAACCTCTATCCTTTCCATAAGCTTCAGCATGTAGAGTGCCTTTAATTTAATTATAGTAGATCTGGACCAGCAAACAGATTTTATTACGCTAGTTCAATATGGTTCCCAGAATGGCCATACATGAGTAAGTAGCACACCTTGAGCCATGTTACCTAAAAACACTCAGCTCTTCTACACTTCTGTTGATACCTGAATGTACAAAGAATATGGCCTGCTCAGTCTCCATCGCAGAGTTTCTGTGCAGTGCTTCTTTAGCATGGAGAAGCTGACTACACAAATGGCATTAAAACTGCATCTTCAAGAATCTTAAAATAGAGCTGTTAACGTGTTAGCAAGCTGTTAGCAGTCTGGGCTGTCATGGGTAAGAACCCACGCACAATATGAGCCATCATTTATTTTTGGCCACATGAAGAGTGTACAATATGTATTTTAATAAAATAAGATGGAGGGGGGGAATCTAGCAAGGTTGAGATACATCAGGCTGGGTGCTAAGGGACAACAAACTGTTGCTGGCTATTTAATAAGGACAGAGGTCAGACTGCCAGCTTGAAACTTGTCTTTATTTTTTACAAAAATAAGCCAGCTGTTTCCCTTATCTCTCTAGGATGAAACTTTTGTTACTACACTTAAGATTTTTTTTCCTTAGGTGATGATTGGTTACTGCCGTTATTTACAATCCACAGGGGTTGTTTTCCAGCGAGATGCTCTGTTGGTATCACGCCACAGTGTCCTTTGCACTGACTGTTAAACACTGAATTATTTTTATCCGCCTTTGGGGACTGAGAGCTACGCATGTGGACACAAAATAAATTTTTTCTGTCAAGACACTGGGATTGGAAAACTGTTCAGGGTGCAGATGCAGGTGCGAGAAGGAAAGCTCAGCTGTGCTGAAGCGCTGAAGTAACACTGCCTGACGGAGGGAGGGCGCTCGCTCGGGATGCAGAGGGGCGGAAGTCCCTGACCTGGCTGTAGGGGATGCACATTCATCTGCGGAAGTGAGTTTTTGCTTCCTATCATCTTAGCTAAAAGCCCGAGAAGTGATTGATTTCTGTGCTTGATTTTTGAACTTTGGTATTCCTCTTTTAGTCAGAAGAGGAAAGTTGCTCAGAAATCGGAAGCTAGAATTAGGACTGGCGTGAAAGCACAGGCTTGGTATCAGCGCACAGATTGTCCTTGCATAAGGATTACATTTTTGGGTGGGTTTTCCCCAACTCCCAGAAAGAAGGCGTTTCTGCAGGAGCCCGGCCATGATAGGTGGAAGCGGATTCAGGCACAGTAGCGTCCTGGAGAGCTGGGGCATTATTAGCAGGCAACCCATAGTCCTATGAAAGCTACAGCAGCAGAGAGTTCCTGTGTCATTTGTGCAGGGCAGATGCTTTTCCGTTGTACTTACACTTCACAACTGAAATAGTCAAGAAG
Source organism: Myocastor coypus (assembly GCA_004027025.1). Taxonomy (NCBI): domain Eukaryota; kingdom Metazoa; phylum Chordata; class Mammalia; order Rodentia; family Myocastoridae; genus Myocastor; species Myocastor coypus. Next base: position 15,585 of record PVJA010023266.1, on the reverse strand, counting down.
TTTCTTTTCATTACTTCTTCTGAAGAGACACTTTTTTTTTTTTTTTTTTTTTTGTAGAAATTTATTGGCTTTAGCCACAAACATACCTATTGAGATTGCTGCTCTCCCTGGTATTTCTCTTCTTTTTGCTTTTGAGAATCTGTTTTATTTATTTATTTATTTTTTCCATTTATGTATTTGGTACAGGGTCTCACTGCGCAGATTGGACTCACAGTGATGCTCCTGCTTTCAGCCTCCCCAGCACTGGGATTATAGGCATGTGCTACCATGACCAGACTCATTCTCTAGCTCAGCGCACCCCAGGGGTGGGGCTAGCATGGCATGCAGGACTAGGGACTGAACCCTGTTCCCTGTGCTTGCCAAAGCAGATGCTTAGACTGGTGAGCTATCTAATAGGCCATGAGAATCAATTCTTGGTTTTTTCAGGGGGAGACTGTTTTGAAACTCATGACCTTGTACTTGCCAGGCAGGCACTTGTGCCACAGAGGTATCTCCTTAGCTCCTGATAATCAATTCTTGATCCCATTAAAATATGTCACTTAAATGAACTATACAAGTCAAAAAGTCTTGAAAAGATGAAGCTGACCTTGGGAGCCTATCATATCTGCCATGCTAATCTCATGAGACCTGAGGGCAATACAGAGTCCTGAGGCTTATGTGGAAATAGAATTCAAAACGGTGCTCATACCAGCTGTTATGGCTTACGTCTAGTTGTCCCTCCAAAGCCTCATGCAACTATGGGGTGGGGACTTCTATAGATTGAGACTTGACTCTTGAGTCACTAGGATTATGTGTTTTAGTACTGATGAGATTATTGGTCTGAGTACTGCTGGGAATTATAGGTGTGGCCTGAGGCAGATAGGCTAAAGCAGAGAGCCTGATGTAATTTAAATAGAGACAGAGACAGACTAGCGCTGTTGCTTTGCTGCCCTGTTTTGTTGGCTTCCTCTGCCACCATTTTGTTGCTGTTCCACCACCGTGAACTGAATGCTCTCTACTCTGCTCCACTCAGCCTTGGGCCAGCTGAATATGGACTGAAACCTCCAGTAACTGTGAGCTAAACAAACCTTTCCTTCCTTCATTTTGAGTGTTGGGTATTTGTCTCAGCAACGAATAAAAAGTAACTAACACACCAGCTTTCAAACTTGTGGCTGGTATCTAGAACTGGAGTAGTGTGCTGCATACACAGAAAATGACAGTGGGTTGAAATAGTGAGTTACTGAAAAATTTATGAATCCAGATTTTTTCAAGGAGCTGTTTGCAGAGAGACTGAAGATAAATTCACTTCAAAGACCTGAAAATATTTACCCATGTGTTAACACCAGAACTATCATTGTAAATAAGATAACACCACAATTGTTTCCATGGAACAAGGTGTCTCCTACTGTTTTATTGGCAGTATACTTTTTTTCTCACCAAAAATGGTGTGGTCATAGGTTAATTTTAGTGGCATGTATATCATGTTAAGAGGTTGTTGCAAATAAACCAATGTATAGCAATTTGCATTGCAAACTTCAGTTTAGTCTTTTCCTATTTTCCCACAAAAATAAATTATGATGATTCAGCAATGTGTGGAATTTCAGGTTGTCCAATGTCCTTCATCTTCAGGCAATAAACTGAAAAGATGATTGCTTCATTCCCAGAAGTGGCTGATCATCCATCTCTATTATTAACATACAAAAAATGAAAAACACTGTCTTAGAGACACTTGGTAGAAATTTATCTTGTTGCCTTAACCTAGCCAGTACCCGCAGCTTCATGTAACCACAAAAGCTAACCCAGTTATAACAGTTCTATGCCCATCCAGTTCTGCTTATTCTAGGAATATCCTTCCACTAAGGATGCAGCTCATCTTGTAGTACTTTTGCTACTCTTGCTACCTCTGTAGTCATCCTTATTTGCACCATTTGAGAGGACTCAATTTTTTTATTATTTTATTTTTATTTTTATTTTTTCTTGTTTCAGAACTTTTGTTTGTTTATTTATTTATTTTCATGGCTGGCTCAGCCTGCCCTGAGGGCAGGGCTGGCGCAGCATGTGGTGCCGGGAATCGAATTGTGTTCCCTGCAGCTGCCTGCAGGCGCTTTAAACCACTGAGCCATCCTGCTGGGTCCAACTCAAACAATTTTGAACAACCATTTCTAACAAGAAGTACAATTAGAAGAGCTACTATTAAAAATACACAAGGAAATACAACATTTGAAAGGAGAAATGTGTTATTTTATTCTATTAATTATAATTTCTATTTCTAGAATTTCAAACACAGTAGCTATCCTTTTCATACCAAGTCTTGCAGTTCATTTCCATAGTTTATTCTGGGAAATAAGATGTTAGATTTTGAATCCTCTTGACATCCTTCTTGTCTCTTTTCTGTTGGAAAAACTGATGTAAAAACCTTAAAAATAAGCCTGTTGCCATCTTTGCCTTTGTATATGTAACTGCTTAATTGGATTTTCTGTGCTTCTAAACCTAGGAGGACGAAATGGAATAATTCCTTGAGGGTATGAAAAATTGACCTGAGTCTAATGGTTCTTGTGGAAAAAGAAGTTATCTTAATGGTAGCCCCAGAGGATAGAATGTACAAGTGCGCAGTTGCTGACAGTCACTTTCCAGCTGCTCCTGGTGAAAGCAGAGGTGTTGAAAGATTCTGCTGGAGTGTAAGAGCCATAGGCTTACCTGCCCTGCCTGTGAGACTCACGGTGACATGGGCCTCTGTCCATGGGAAGATCTTGTCATACACAAACTGCGCAGTCTTCAACTGAAATTTGCATTCAGTGTTTTACTATGAATCAGTTGAACATTACTGTTCTAGATCTGTCTTATCTTACCAGAATAAAGCAATTTTTTTGTTTTTAAAATTTTAATTAATTAATTAATTTTGTATTTTAGGGAAGGGGTCTCCAAGGTGTTCAGGGTTTCACTACTAGATTGGACTTGTAGTGACTCCCGTTTACAGCCTCCTAAAAGCTGGCATTACAGGCGCATGCTACTAGCCCAATATCAATTGCTGTCTCTGTGCACCCCAGGGGCAGGGCTGGCAAGCAATGCTGTTCTTTAGGGATTAGGGTGGCGTTGGTCATAACCACTGTATGACCCACCTTCCATTCTTTTTCTATATGAAAACACTTTTTTTAAAAAAATTAATTTTTATTTTATTTTTCTTGTTTCAGAACTTTTGTTCGTTTATTTATTTTTATGGCCGGCTCAGCCTGCCTTGAGGGAAGTGCTGGCACAGCATGTGGTGCTGGAGATCGAACTGCTGTCCCTGCAGCTGCCTAAGCTTTCCTAAGCAGGAGCTTTAGACCACTGAGCCATCCTGCTGGGCCCCTGAAAACACTTTTAAGAGATTGTCTTCTAAACAAGTGAGAGCATTTAGAGTGTGGTTATTGCTTTCACATTGCCTCGACTCAAATCCAGACTACTGAGCTCTTGAAATATTCTGACCAGGGTTTGCCTGGCACACTGGCTTTAATTTGTCTTCATATTTGAAATCATAGCACCTAACAGAGAAATATTTATCATGAGAATGAAAGAAAATACTAGATGACAAATGCTATCATTATAGGCCCACTGGAAATTTTTAAAAATGCTGTTTTTAATGTTTTTTATTAACAGGTTACACATTGGAAATTGAATAAAATATCAAAACAATGTATGACAGCAGGATAACATTTTTCAACCCAAGTTGGACTGGCTAATCCTTTTTTGTCTTCTGATTTGAAGAATACTTTTCCAACTCAGTGGTGTGATAGAGCTAAGCAAGATAGCACTAAATACATATATAAAAATAAAGCAGTTTCTGCTGGTAATTTTGAAATTAAAATTGTTATGTTTAAGTATATGCAACTGGGTTTATTATTTTTTGCGTGACTTTCCTAATATGTGAAATGACTGCTATCCTTTGTACAATGTGCACCAAATAGTTTTCTGAACGTTGTCCTCCGTTTGCAGAGACAGGGGTGGAAGAGCTGTCGGGACAGGAGGGACTCAGGAAAAGACAGCCAGGGCATGAAATACTCCCAGGAACTCTTAGTAAAGTTGGCTTGAAAATAAAGTGTAGTAATTCAAGACGAAGGCAGAATGGAAAGAAGAAAGCCATGTAGCCTCCTCTGCTGTTGTTATCCATGTCAGTGAGGAAGCATCTCAGTCTTCCAGACAGTAAATAATGGCAGCAAGTGACAGGTGACCACCCAAGGGCAATATTCTCATTCAGCCCCACTAATATTCTGTGTTTACTTTGGAAGAGCAGGTGTCACTTCACTGATGCTTTTCACTGACAGGCTACGCTAAATTCTGAGAAATGGAGGGAAGCTTTGAAGAGCAGCACCCTCAGCTGTCTCCCCCAAGCATGCTTTGATAATTGATGAATTATAATGGCAACTGCTGTGCTTACATCCGAAAATTAAAGAAGCACCCAGTTTCTTTTAAGTTTTACTACAGTATGCAGCTTTGATAAAAGTTTCTCAGACTCGGTTGTTCTTTGCCTCAGGTGTTGTGTGCCTTTCCAGCCTCCAGAGTGCTTACGTGGGTCTCTCTCACACGCACCCAGCTAGCTTTATGGGTCTGCTCCCACTGTCTAATTGCCCTGTCCTTCAAATCAAAAGACTGACATTCATTTCCGGTATTTGGGACTCCTGAAAATTGAATGCTCTACTTAAAAACATACAAAAATGTGACTCTCATGCGGCGTTTTTCTCCACAGGAGGCTATTTCATTAAAGCCTCCAGTTTTTCTTACTACTGAGATTGCTTTGGAGGATGCTTTGAAATGCCTGGCCATGATAATTCAGTCATCTAAGGCCCTCATTTAAAAATTATAGTTATTAGGTACTTTTGATGCAAAACTAAGCTAGTTGTCTGTTCTTAGGAAATGTCACAAATGCTTCTGCATACAGGGAGGAATCCAAGGGAAGAAAACAAGTTACATTATGTCACATAGCTTAGTGTGCTGTTGCTAATTATTTTTGGTAAGTGAGGGGCTATTAGTTTTTATTAAATACTCCACTGTAATATGACTCAATTATTGAATTCTTACTCTTTTGATGAAAAATGCAATAGAAAAATTAAATATTGTCTCAGAGTTTTTGAAAATTGGTCACTGTTAGACACTGGATGTTATGGTTTATGTCTAGTTGTCCCCCCGAAAGCCTCATGTAGTCATTGGGCAGGGACTTCTGTAGGTTGAGACTTGATTCATGATCCCTGGAACTGTGTTTTAGTACTGATGGTATTATCGGTCTGAGTAAGGCTGAGACTATGGGTGTGGTCTAGGGTGGATATTCTAAGGTGGAGAGCCTGAATGTAATATAAAGAGAGACAGAGAGACAGCCTCAAGCTGTTGCTGTTGCTCTCTGCTGCCCTGTTTGGTTGGCTGCCTCTGCCACCATTTTGTTGCTGTTCTGCCACCATGAACTGGATGCTCTTGGCTCTGTTCCACTCAGCCTTGGGCCAGCTGAACATGGACTGAAACCTCCACAAACTGTGAGCTAAATAAACCTTTCCTTCCTTCATTTGGAGTGTTGGGTATTTGTTCCAGCAATGAGTAAAAAGTAACTAAGACACTGAACTTTGGGATTTATAAAAATGTTTTTATTTAGGCTGGCCAGATAGGTCAGCAGACTAAAGTGACTGCTTAGGCAGAGCCCAGTGGCTGGGATTTGATCCCTGCTGTGCTGTGTTGACCCTGCCTCTGGGGTGCACTGAGAGGGCTTTAGAGACAGGACATGGTGGCATGCACCTGTAATCCCAGTGTTTGGGAGGCTGAAAACAGGAGAATCACTGTGAGCCAGATCTGCATAGTGAGATCCTGCAGACCCTGAAGACACTATCCTAAATATAGAATCCCCCCAACCCCCCCCCAAAAAAAATAACAGTTTCTTTATTTAATCTTCATACTGATGTATAGTTTATAGGAAGATTTGGTGAGCTAACGCATTGACAGTGCTTGCCAAAACTTGTTGATGAAATCCAGTAAGAGCACTATTATAAGTAAAAAAAAATATTACTGCAGTTATGTAAAACTTCAGTATATATTGACTTAGTATATAGCCATAAGTACCTGGAAGGCAAGAACTGAAAAACTTAGACACATCCGAATAATACTTGTGTTTGAGATACCAGGTGACTCAAAGGAGATATATTTGATCAGTCCTCTCCTGTTAGCTTACCTATATTTACTATCCATTGGTCACTATGGTTGGGGACACAGAGACATAAAAAGAGGCCTAGAGAGCATGTAATAGAGTTGAGAAGATGCCCAAAGCAAGCAGAAAAATTATATAATAATAATGGATTTTGATATATAATCAATTACTATATAAAATGTAAGCAATAGTATAAAAATCAATTTAGATAATTCTTGTGGAAGAGATAGCACTTCCTCAGAACTTGAACTGATTTTTTAATAAAGAAAAACATTACAAACAAATGAGTAAGCTATAATACCCAAGGATTTTTTTTTTTTTTTTTTTTTTTTTCTTGTGGGAGCAGGGATTGAACTCAAGCCCTTGAACTTGCCTATTCTACTGAGCTATTTTCCTGGGCCCCCCTCGTAGACCTTCTTTGAAAGGTCAAGAATGCAGTCCTGCTTTTAGCTTGTGTTTAGCCCAATGAGACCTGCGTCAAACTTCAGTCTATTAAACTGTAAGAAATTAATACTTTCTAACAACTACATTTGTGATAACCTGTTATAACTAGCAATAGTTTTCATAAGTTTAAATATATATCTCAGATTCTGCAATAATGGAAGCTTCATCATTGCATTTTGTGGCTTTCACTGGGACTAAAATATACGAAAGGAACTTAGTGATTGCTAGTTGGATTGATGACTCAGTAGTTATTTTTTTATGAAAATGAGGCAATCCCTGTGTGATATCAGGTTGAAGAATTATAGTAACTAAAATATGAGGAAAGGAGCTGGTTGTATATTCAGTAGGAAATGTGTTTTAGGTATACTTATAAGGAACAGTTCTGAGATACATCCAAAATTCAAGAAGGAATGTGAGATTAAGTACAGCTGCAGGAAATCCAGTAATGTTCTAGATAACAATATCAAGACAGAATATACCAGGACAGAAAACTTCAGAGAACAAGGAGAGAGAGGACTTTGCTCAGACTGCTGGATTGTTGGAGTAGGGGCGATTTTTGGCATGTCTTGCCTAAAGTGAGTTAATACTAATTGATTTTAGTCTCTCAAGTGACTTTAGATTTTGTGTATTCACTGATCATCTTGCTCCCACTACTGTTTTAATTGGAAAAGGTGTTAATGCTTCAGTGCAGGAACTTTGGAATAATCAGCATCAAGTTGTATTTCTGAGACTTTTGTATTCTATGTATCCCTCAGTTGTTTCCTCATCTGCATTGTTTTGTTTTGTTGTTTCTTGAGACAGGGTTTTGGTGTGTAGTTCAGGCTTGCCTTGAACTCACAGCAATCATCCAGATTCAGCACCTAGACTTCTGGATTATACCTGAACTCTCATTTATTAACATCAGGATAGCAGTGCCTATCTTATAGCAGGCGACATTGCCTGACGCACACAGAAATATTTAATCCATTAAGCACAGTGATAACTTTCATTGTCATTATAATAACTACGTAATATTTAAAATTTTAGGAAGAGAGTATCTGTGATTTGTAGCATACTGATGTCCCATCAGTTGAAACTAAAAAGTGTCAAAATTTCCTAGAGATTTCTTAAAATTAATAGATACTGCATTCTACTCCAGTGTGATGTAATGGAGCATTCCATTTAATGTTATGGAAAGACGTGTTAATTGTAGTTGTCACAGCTGAGAGCTTATTAAATATAAGTCCTTCATTAGCAACAGTAGAAATTTCAAAACCCATGCAGATATCCTCTTACATAATTATAATATTTCTTGTCCACATGTTTCACCAAACCATGCAATTTACAAGTGGAAATACATAACAGATTCTGTGAAGATTAAGTGAAATATAACCTGTATTCCTTGCAAAAGAAACATGTTGGATTTACGAAGTGATTGTTGACGATAAAACTGTGTGAGTCAACTGTTTTTTTTTTGCCACGGAAGACTAGAAAATAGACAAAAAGGAACTAAATAGTAACTGTGTGAGAAACAAGTATGGAAAATGCTTAACAAGAAGAATGATGGGTTGAAACCCCGAGTCAACCTCATAGACAGCAGGTACTTCATGTGGGATCAAAGCACAGATGAGTAAAGGGGATGGAGATAGTGTTTTGCACAAGAGAAATACCGGAAAGTGACTGGACAAAATGTGTTGGCAAATGAAGGAATGATACCATCCACCCTTAAAGAGAAGACATTTGAGAAAAATTTTCAATTTTTGGAAATTTAATTAGCACTCTCTGCAACCTGACATGATGAGTTCAGGTTTACATTCCAAAAAGTTGTCTCGAAAACATCGTGCTATGACTTTTTTCATTGTTTTAATGCGTTTCTCATAAATAATATACTGAGATTGCAATGCAAACAAGAGAAACAGGAAAGAGTGGAGTAAAAAAATACAACGTTTATTCTTAAACCAACCCTGTCTTCTTGTGTCTTCTCTAAAGACTTGCAGGCTTCTTCTATACTAATTGAACCTACTATATGTAATTTGGCTGTTGAAATGTTAGCTGAAGTAGGAGAATAAATGAGAGCAAAATGTGGCTGTTCATGTACCAAGCTTCATTAATTAGATCTGTGTTAACTAATTCTAGCAGCCTTCCTGCTGTGCTTCAAGAATTGGTGGAGGGGTCAAAGAGGTTTTATTGTATGCTATTTTCTCCTGTTTTCTTAAGTTTTATGAAGAAGCCAAGACATTATTATTCTGTCAATGTTCTAGTCTGGAATAAATAAATCACTGCCATTTTCTGAAAATTAGTTATTTGCTGTTATGAATGAAAACTGAAAACGTACATTTATGTATCACTCATTATTTTCTTATATCTGCATGTCAAATACTAATTGATTACTTTGTATTTCCTTTTAAGTCGATTTGCTTGTTTGCTAAATAAATGAATTTTAAAATATAATAGATTTTTCTCTGAGTAGAAATAATATATAAGTGTAATCACACCAAATAATTATTATTTGGATGTTATTATTAAATATGGTTGCTCCTTAAAAGTTTCTGAGCCATAGTCTTTATTCTTTTAGTTAGAAGGATAAGATTTCAGAGAAACAGCTGGCAAAAATCCCTCCTGTTCTGTAGTATGTCTCTTCACTGTGTTGATGTCTCTTTACAATGAAGCTTTTAACACGATAGAAAATAATTTTTTTTTTTTATTTTGGACATTATTTTCTGTGCTATATCAGCTCTGTTCAGGAAGTGTTATGGTTTGTGGCTACTTGTCCCCCCAAAGCCTCATGCAATCATGGGGCTGGGTCTTCTAGAGTTTGAGGCTTAACTCATGGTCCACTGAGATTATGTGTTTTAGTACTGATGGGTCTGAGTACTGCTGGGATTTTAGGTGTTGTCTAGGGTGGATATCCTAAGGTGGAGAGACTGAATGTAGTATAAAGAGAGGCAGGGAGACAGACTCACGCTGTTGCTCTCTGCTGCTCTGGTTGGTTAGTTGCCTCTGTCACGATTGTTGCTGTTCTCCCATGAAATGGCTGCTCTCTGCCCTGTTCATTCAGCCTTGGACCAGCCAGATATGGACTGAAAACTCCAGTAACTGGGAGCTAAATAAAACTTTCCTTCCGCCATGTTGGGTGTTGGGAGCTATTTGTCCCAGCAGCAAGAGAAGAGTAACAAAGGAAGGAAGCCTTTGCTTATGCCTATATTTTCTAACATTTTCATCTGGGTTCTCTCCCATCAGTTTCAAAGTTTCTGCTTTTGTGTCTAGGTCTTTGATCCACTTTGACTTGACTTTAGCATAGGGTGAGACATAAGGATCTAGTTTCATTGTATTGCACATGAATAACTAGTTTTCTCAACACCATTTATTTAAAAATCTCTCTTTTCTCCAGTGTATGTTTTAATCTCTTTGTCAACATCATATGACTAAAGCTGCCTGGGATTTTTTTTGCTTTTTCATTCTATTTCATTGGTATACATGTGTGTTTTTTGGCAGTATCACTATGTTTTTGTTATTGTTGTTTATACCATAACTTGAAATCTGGAATGGTGATTCTTCCTGTTTTGCTTGGGATTGTTCCGAATCTCACTCTCTGCTGATTCCATCTAAATTTCAGTACTGTTTTTCTAATTCTGTAGGCATGGGAAGGTAAAGGTCCCTACCTACATGTGTACACTGATTGCTGGGTTCTCGTCAGGCAAGTATCTGGTGTCTACAACCTGTACTCTGAACAACTACTGTGAAGACAACAATATGCATTGTATTGGTTATTGTGGTTGTCTTACTGATGTGTTTTGAAACTGCCTCATTGCTGTTTCTTTCTTATTGAAATGAACACCAACAAAACAAATAAGTAAATAAAAAGTCTGAAGACTTCTAAAAACAAAAAAAAGAATCCTGTCCAATTTTCCTGAATCCCAAATATACTGTGAAGCTATCATGCTTCGTGCAAGCTTGTGGGCAGTGGCACTGATCTTTCATACAACCATCGAGTGATGGCAGAGAGGGGTACTAATGTGAACTTCGCCATCGCAGCTTAGGACCAGAGCCACCCTGAAGCTGCTTTGGCAAGGGCTGTGCAAATCAGCAGGTGTTTAAAGAGGCAAAGCATGTTGCTAGGGAAAATTGTCCCCAAGTCTCAAATTGGCCTTTTATTACCATCACTCTGGCTTACAAACCCCTGTTACATGTAGCTTTCAAGAAGAGGAGCTAAGTTCAGCAGCTAATCTGACAAGAGCTTTATAATACACAGAATAAAAAGGATGAAATGTTAAAAAAGAAAGTTGATGGCTCATTAATAAGGAAACTAAGAAACCTAGGGATTGTTTTTGATAATATGGCCATTTTGATATCATTATTTCTGCCTATTCAAGAACAGAATGTGCCGGGCGTGGTGGCTCACGCCTGTAATCCCAGCACTCGGGAGGCTGAGGCAGGAGGATTGGTGCAAGTTCGAGACCAGCCTGGGCTACAAAAGTGAGCTCAATGCCAGCCTCAACTGCATAGCGAGACCCTGTCTCAAAGAGACAAAAAAAAAAAAAAAGAACAGAATGTATTTCCGCTTTCCAACATCCTCTTCTGTCCTCTGTTCTACAGTTCTGTGGGTTTTGTTCTAATCTCACTTTATATGTAGAAAGTGTAACAGCTCAAGAGAATCAACCCCAGAGAATCAAATCAAGAAAGAGCTAATTACAAAACCAGAAAAACACTTCTCAAAAAATTTAAAAATAATTGATAAGTATATGAAAAACGTTCATATTATTTAAGCATTAAGGAAAACACAATGCAAAGCAGTTTTTTGAAGTCACCTTGCCATGCTCATGCTTGCTTTCATCAGTCCCACACACTCACAGACACATTGATAAGCATGTGGCGACAGAGGAATCTTTCTACACTGGTGGTGGGAATTTAAACTTATATTCATTCACTCTCTACTGGTGCCAAATACTTCCCCAGACCAGAGATTCAGTTGCAAACAAAACAAAAGGATGAGGTGTGGTGGTGAACACCCATAGTCCAAGCACTTTGAAAGTTCAGACAGGTGGGTGATTGCAAGTTGGAGACGAGCCAAGGGCTTCAAAATTGAGCACAAGGCCAGAGAAATTACAGGAAATTACAAAGTGAGACCCTGTCTCAAAAAAAAAAAAAAAAAAAAAAAAAAAAAAAAAAAAAAAAAAAAAAAAAAAAAAAAAAAAAAAAAAAAAAAAAAAAAAAAAAAAAAAAAAAAAAAAAAGAATACAAATAAAAAAGAAAGTCCTGTTTTTTGTAAATACAAATTATTAGAAATAATAAATATGTAATATATAGTTCTCTATTTATACATGTTAAATGCAGGGATCAGTTTTAGTGAGGTAAAAATATTATGGAACACTGAGATAACAGAGAAGCATGGTAATAATCTTGCAAATAATAAATGTGTGTAAATTATTAGCATTAGAGGGGAGGGTGAGAAGTTTTAAAATTCACATAGAGCTTCTTTTGTGTGGATAATGAGTGTTCCTGCCCAACATGGCAATCTTAGAGCCGCTTCACTTTCCTTTCTTTCTCCATCACAGCTGTATATATCTATATCTATATCTATATCTATATCTATATCTATATCTATATCTATTATATTAATATATATTATATAGTACATATGTAATATATTAATATATTACACAATACATATCTAATCTATCAATTGATATTAGATAATATGTATCCCATTAGCCCATTAATGTTTACTGCTATAGAGACATGTAGCACAAGAAAACAGGGAAGCATAGTAATTTTTCAAAGGCTGACATTAATGGACTCCATAAGATGCATGTTTTGATAAGAACCTTAAGCAAGCTAAGGAATGGAACTGAGACGTGTGCATATTGAGGAATTAGAGCAGAATATCTGTAGGCACAGGAAAAGTAAACGCAGGTGCATTTCAAGACTCAGCAGTGTTGTTAGGGGTGCATCATCACTCATCAGAAGGACTGAGAGGAAAAAAGCAAAAGAGAAAAAAGGGCTGCCTCACAGAAGATTTGTACATTCTTCTATACACTGTGCCCTGAACGAAGTAGGTAGACCTATACATAGTTTAGGAGTGACGTGTTCGGTGGTACATGTCCAAAATTATCATAGCGTGGTTTAACTAATGAGCTGAAGCATTTTTAAGAAACTGTAGATTAACTAAAATGGGGAAAATGCTTGAATTTTATTGCACAAGATCCACAAAAGAGATATTATTGACCTGTGTCAGAATGGAAGTGGAAGGTATATATTCTCTGAATATATTACAAAGTGTAGCAAAGTAATTTTCTGGTTAACTGAAAGTAAGGAATGAATCTAAAGGCATTCATGTGTACAAAGGAATGGAATTTATCTTACCTGAAATGGGTAAGGTTATAGGAGGAATAGTTTTAGGGTAAAGATTTGATCATGTGGATAATCCACTGAGGATATGATGTTTTTTACTTTTTGTTGGTGAAGATTGAAGCAGAGATGTCAGATGAAAAGGTGAGTATTTTTTTCCTTCTTTTTTTAAATTTTATTTTATTTTTAAAAAGGTGAATTCTTAAGGCTGAAACTCATAGGAGGAGTCTAGATTTCAAAATGTAGGGAAATTGGAAAACAAAAAACAAAAAACAAAAAAATCAGTTCTTCCAAATTCAAAGACCCAATCCAAAAGTGGGCATCTGAAAAGAATACACACTCCTTGGAGAAAGAAATGCAAATAGCAAATAAATATGTGAAAAATGTTCAACATCATTTGTCATTCAAGAAATACCTATTAAACCAGCACTGAGATTCTAGCTCACTCCACAAAGAATGGCTGTCATCCAGGAGTCAACTAATCACTCATGCTGGAGGGGATGCTGGGAAAAAGAAATCCTTCTGTTGGGAGGAGTAGAGTGTTGCAACCAATGTGTAAATCAGTATGGGGATTCCTTAAAAAGCTAGAATGAGAAGCCCAATTTGACATAGCTACTCCCTTCTGTGTATCTTCCCATAAGATTTAGAATCATCATACCACAATGATATATATTTATATATGTTTACAGTAGTTCATTTGTAATAGCTAAATCATGGAATCAACCCAGATACACATCAATCAAGAAGCAGATAAAAAAGCTGTGGTCATTTATAAATGCAGTGCTATTCACTATAGAGAAGGATTAGCTCGAGATTTTTATAGTTGAATGAATGCAACTTGAGACCTTATTTATAAACTAAAGTAATTATACTCACAAGTGTAAAGGTTATATTATCATCCTGGTGTCAGAAACTGAAATAGCCAATAAGGTCTAAGATGTACAATAGATATAGTGAATTGACAAAGAATTATTTAAAAGGAATAAAGAACTAAAATGGGGGAAATGGGAAATGAAAGAAGGAAAAGGAGGAAAAATATAAGTTAGTTACATTATTAGTATCTCCTGTTCATTGAAAAGGAAAGTTTAGGCTAACATTTATTGGAGAATATTTTAGGATGTATTATCTATTTCTCTTACAATACAGGGTTGGAAACACTAGGCTTATTATAGGATATCAACACAAATGGCTGGAAAGACAGTGGGAAAATTAAGTATTTTATACTCTCATTTAATTTTTACATAAACGGAAAAAAGAACATTGGTGTTACCAGGGGAGTAAAATGGGGTTAAGGTGAAGGTTTATATTTTGGGATAGTAGAAATACCAGTGTCTATGTAAGCAGAAGAAAAAAGCACATAGAGCAAGAAGAAGAAATGAAAGTGTCGGGAGGATGCAAACAAAATACTGGTTCCATGCCCTTGAATGAGAGACCCTAAGAACAAATAGAGGGACATGGGCAGCCATTTGTGTCAGCAGCAGGCCTTTGGCATTTGTGATCCATGATTACAAACCTTTATTTTGTTCTCACAATTTAATGACATTTTGTGCTCTTAATATTGTAGAATTTGTTTCAAGACAGAGATAAATATTTTCTTAGAGGTTTCTTCAGCAATATCTCCTACTGTTGACTGTCACTCTTGAAATAAGGAAAACAGTCAATATAATAACTTATTTCAGTATTTCTGTCATGACTACTTCTTACTTCAGCTTCTAGAATAAAGCCAAGGATATCTTCATTGTAGCGGCAGAGCCAGATGTTGAATCCATGGACATCAAAACCCAAAGCACACAAGTTGCTCTTTTCTTGGGAAACCTGTGGGACTCGCTTCTGTGCTAAATCTTTCACTCCTTTGCCTCTAGAATATTTATTACACATCTTTATTATACCAACTCTTAAACACAGTTGTAAATATTCCTACTGATCTCTCCTATTGACTTTCCAAGATAGAAATTGCATATGATTTGCATTTGCACTGCTAGCTCAATCTTTGTCATTGTAAATGCTGAATTTATGAATGAAAATAAAACAAAATGCAAGCACTCTGTTTAAAATAGGAGTGTTTGCTGCTTGAATTATACTACATTGTTGCTCCTTACAATCTTAAATCATTGTGACCTTATGAAAATTCAAAGTAGTGATGCACCTTCCTAAGAAATTATTAAACAGAATTTAGCCTAAGAAGGAGGATTACTTATCACTGACATGAAACAGAACATGGGCATAATTACTTATTATAGTAAGTATGTGTCTCATATATGGTGTTCTCAGTATAGTACTGCTCCCTTGGGCACCTTGAAGTTTTTTTTCCTTTTACATTTCATTCTCTTCACTGTATATGAGGGTCTCAAATTTCTCTCATTTTAACAGTTGGTTCTGTGGTCCAATTTTGCTTTATTTATGTGCCTCATAAAATAATTTGCTTTTCCAAATGATTAAATGATTATTACTACTGCTAGCGTAACAGTGGTATAATTATATTAGTTCTGGGCTAAGGTAAAATGTCTGTTTTCCTTTCCTTTCCTTTCCTTTCCTTTCCTTTCCTTTCCTTTCCTTTCCTTTCCTTTCCTTTCCTTTCCTTTCCTTTCCTTTCCTTCCTTTTCCTCCCCTCCCCTCCCCTCCCCTCCCCTCCCCTCCCCTCCCCTCTCCTTTCCATGAATTTGGTACAAAGT
>PVJA010023265.1:0-33185 GCA_004027025.1 Myocastor coypus | reverse complement strand
AAAAAAAAAAAAAAAAAAAAAAAAAAAAAAAAAAAAGAATAAAAAGACGTAGGAATGATGTCAGAGATTTTAAGCAAAGAAGTGGAGTGAAAGAAGCCATAAAGAATGATCGGTTTGTCCTGGCAAGTAGGACACATGGACTAGGATCATGGGAACCAGGCATTCATCTGTATGTCAAGATCAGACCATCAAAGGCCTGAACAAGGTTTCCTGGTACGGAGGAAATAGTTCTTATGTTCACAATGACCTAAAAAACTTGTTCATTCTTCTACCTCCAAGTGGTGAAACACCAAATAGTATTCTCTCTCTCTTTCTTCCTCCCCTTCTTTTCTCTTTCACTCACCCTCTGTCTCTACCTACTTGCCTGCCTGCCTGCCTACCTCCCTGCCTGGCTGCCTGCTTGCCTGCCTGCCTGCCTGCCCATCCATCTGTTGATCTACCCATCTAGATTTAACATTTTAGATGCATTTTGTAGAGCGGAGCTACTATTTATAGTTTTCTAATGCCATTTCAGATACTTTTTTTAAAAAAAATCTTTTATTCATTTATTTATTTGGTATAGGGTCTTGCTACACAGCTGGGACTCACAGTGATCCTCCCATCTTAGCCTCCCCAGTGTGAGGATTATAGCTGTATGCCACCACACCTGGTTTCAGTGGTTGGCATGGATGTTTTACTGGGGACCCAACCTTGGTCTTTGTGCTTACTAGCCAGGTGCTTAGACCCCTGAGCTATCTCTCCTGTTCCATTTTAGATACTTCTGAAATCTTTGATTGCTTTGAATTTCTCGACAATTGCTATATTTATCAGGCTCTGTCAGGCTATAAGAATGAAGCACCTACAGATCATCCACGCGGTGGAGGCTGAGTCACAGGGAAGTAAGGTGATGGGCCAAGCACCCAGCGTTTTCCCCTTACTCTGGTAGGCATTTTCCCCCACATTCCAGTCTAGGGCTTTCAGACTGGGATGTAGAGTTGGCCCTGGGAAGTGGGGATGGACTTGGTTGACGTGGCTCAGCTCTCGTGGCTCTGCTACTCCAGAGGCACCTCCTAGCTCCCTGTGGAGATGTGGAGCATCATCTCAGCCACACATGGAAGAGCATCCCTATCCAAGCTTCTCCCAAGGCAGCCCAGAAAGCAGTATTCTCCACCACACTCACTCTACTCTTAATGGGCCTGATTTCTGTTATAATTTTTTGTTTCAGTGTTGATAGCGTAAACTGTCAATCATAAGCCATTCAAAAAGAAGGAAAAGCCTAGGGCCACTTTGCTCAGCAAGGGTCTGAGGCACAACCCAGGGAATGTCATAATTGTTATTGTTTTATTGTGATCATTATTGGAGATAACGATCTCCAAATCATCATGCATTTGTCTAAACTAACTTGCCTATGCTTACCAACAACTGATGAATGAAGTTTTGTGAATGATTTCCTCCAGTTATCAGCTCCAAGGTGACATTCCATATACTAGTTCTGACTTATTTGAGTACGTCCTGTTGTGGTTTATGTCTAGTTGTCCCTCCAAAGCCTCATACAATCATGAGGCAGGGACTTCTAGAGTTTGAGACTTGATTCATGATTCCTGGGATTATGGGTCTAAGTACTTCTGGGATTGTGGGTGTAGCCTAAGGTGGACAGGCTAAGGCAGAGAGCCTGAATGTAATATAAAGAGACAGAGAGACAGACTCAGGCTGTTACTCTGCTGCTCTGGTTGGTTGGCTGGCTCTGTCACCATTTTGTTGCTGTTCTGCCGCCATGAACTGGATGCTCTCTGTTCCACTCAGCCTTGGGCCAGCTGAATATGGACTGAAACTTCCACAAACTGTGAGCTAAATAAACCTTTCCTTCCTTCATTTTGAGTGTTGGGTATTTGTCCCAGCAATGAGTAAAAAGTAACTAAGAGTGTTGTGTTGTTCTGGTGTCGGTGCCGAAAGAAACGACGAGAAACCTGATGAATTTAGTTCAGAGGACTCACCGAGATTTGTCTCTCTCAAAGTGAGCTCAGACCCACCGAAGAATATTACTTTTATTGAATACTAAAGGACAGCCTAAGGAATTTGCATAACTGCTTTGGGGAATACAAACTAGAGACCACTACTTCTGTTACCATTTACCTAACATCAGGCTAATACTAATGCTAATTGAAAACATTATAAACAGGGGAGAAAACAACCAGTAACTTCCCAAATAAAGGAAGAGACAACAATGGAGGAGCCATTAGAATAAGCTGTTTTCTGTCTCCTTGAATCCCAGGTTACAGGTAACCCATTAGAGCTGTCTTTGGGCTTTGTCTATTATCTCTCACTATCTAAGATGTTAACTCTTTACCTCCACAAACAGAGTCCTGTTATGTTTTGTGTTGAGAAGTAAATGAAGGAGAGGCAATGCTTCCATGTATTAGTGACATCTTCATGAGCACAGAGGAAGGGCACATACCATGCACACCATCTTATGCCAACCTCATAGCCCTTACACTGTGCTCAGTGAGAAAACTCCTCCTCTTACCCATCCCAAGACATTAGAACCAGGACTGGGGGATTTCTTCTTCTTCTTCTTCTTCTTCTTCCTCTTCTTCCTCTTCTTCTTCTTCTTCTTCCTCTTCTTCCTCTTCTTCTTCTTCTTCTTCTTCTTCTTCTTCTTCTTCTTCTTCTTCTTCTTCTTCTTCTTCTTCTTCTTCTTCTTCTTCTTCTCTTCTTTTTTCTTTTTGGCAGGACTGGGGTTCAAACTAACGACCTTGCACTTGCCAGGCAGGCACTTGTGCTGTGGAGCTATCTCCTCAGTCCTTATGCTTGACTTCTTTTGATTCACTATTCTCACTCAAGTATAAGTCCACTGACAAAGACTTTCTGCAATGTCTCTCCCTTTCCATTCTGCTACACTAAACCTGGTCCAAACTGGACCCTCGATTATCAAAGAAGATGTCACTTAGAAGGAACAGTATAGTCCCAGAGGAACTAACTGGACACGTGGAAATAGCCTCACAGATGAACAGATCTTTGAGAATCTCATCCTACTGAATTTTGGTCCCCTTGGTGACCCAAATTGGACTCAGAAGGAAATATATACTTGAATCAAAGTCATAGGAGATGAATATACAAAATATTAAAGTGTAAAAGGTGTATGCTATTCCTTTGTCTACATGCTGATGAACAGCATTGATACTGCCCTATTGGCCTGGTTCCTGACAGTGGCCTGTTGCTACTGAATGTAGATTGGATTAGCGGAACCCTGGCAGGTTTATGCAGATTTGATTAGCTGAACCCACTCTTCTTCCTGTGGGCCGTAGACTAGCTGCTTGGTTAGCCTTAGTGCTGCCAGACTGCTCTAATTTATTTGCCTAAAATTTCACTTATTTTTCCCCTCACATTGGATAGGCCCCTTGTGTTTGAAGCCCTTCCTAGCCAATGTCTTTTGAAGTCCCCCTCCCCGCCAGTGGTTTGGGAAGTAGTGAAACATGTATCATTTCCTTTCATTTCACACCATTCAGGGAAGCTAAGCCTCAGAGCTTTATGCCAGCCCCTGTGGCAACCCTGTTCGCTGCCTCCTGATTTGGTGGTGCATGCTTCCTCTGCTCTCTGCCCTTTCCCCATTTTCTATTCTTCACTAAGAATGCTGACACAATCTCTGTCCAGAGGGAAGGGGACTTCCTAATGACAGATCTGCAGGCTGCCACCCACATTTCTTAGTCTGCTCAGTCATGCAGACTCCGTTCCCATTCCAACTTGCCTTGCTCGTCAGGCCTTGCCTTGGCAGAGACCAAGCAGAGAGAAAGTAAGTTCAGAATGTGCTTCTGGAGCCCACCTTGGGTGCCCTTCCCCAATCTCACAGGGTATCAGCTTGGCAGGTCACCTTTTGCTGGCGCTGGGCTCATGGACCTTGAAACACAGGGGGAGGAGGAGGCACAATTGACTGAGAACTGAGCATTTTCAATGCATGTTTGACCCTCATTTCTATTCAGGGCTCCTCATTAGGCACAGATGCACCGGGACTGTTTCTCCTCTTGAGTTGGCAGAGCCCAAGGCCCCATTAGCAGCAATGTGCATCAGGGAACTCTGGGGAGAGGAAGAAGGCTGAAAGGACTAGAGTTTCTGGTCCAGCTCTTAAAGAAAAGAAAAGAATGAAAGCCCTGTAAGACTTAGAAACCCTTCTTCCCTTGGCTCATTCACATGGAAATCTAAACCCAAAGATCTTAGAGGAGAAGGTGATAGCCCCAGGAGCAGGGGTGAGAGTAAACCCTAGCTACTCAGCTCCAGCCTCAGGCCCCAGAAGGCGCCCCCTGGGCCACCTGCACCAAATGACAATGCTTTACTGTCCTCTCTTTGGTCACTTGACAGAAAGAGCCACAAGTGCTCCAATTATTGAACTAATAAGCACTCAAGACGCGGAAAAGTCCTTCCTGGTGCACGTACACACAAGTCCTTCGGCAGTGGGAAAATTCCCCATCAAGCACAAGAAGTCACTTTGGTTGTTGTATTCACACACAGCAGAACAAAGGCACCAGGAACAATGCTGGAAGTAGTCATGGGGGATTCTTCCAGGAGCTGTGTGTGTGCTGGGTAGGATGAGCCCAGGCCTGGTGGGTGCCAGGGTTAATTCCAAAGAAGGAAGCTGTGGGTCTGATTTCTTGAAACTTAATGAAGCAAATAATGAAATGAGATGTTTGTTTTGCAACCTGGTTTCTTGATGACAGACATGCTGATAGCAGCACCAGCTTTATTGCAATTACCATGCTTGTCACCTGGCCTGTGAACATATTGCGCCCCGGAGCAGGGTTACAGACGATGCATAGGGACATGTTAACCTGGTTCTGGTGGCACAACTTTGGCCTTCACCCACTGGATCCTTAGCCTGTCATTGCCACCCAAGCCTGAAGGCCTAGTAGTCTACTGTGTTTCCCATCTTACAAATGCATTTCTGCATGTAAGTGATGTGCCTATGGCTGGCAAAACTGATGCTTCCATTCAGATTTCTGGCCAATTGCAGCCCATTTTTCTAAGCATACCTTCTGGAAAGATCTCAAGCTAACTGATATATTAAGATTGGAAAGGGATCTCAAATTTGGGACCAAAAGTGATTCTTGAAATGCAGACAACTTTTTTTGACACCTGGGCTTCCCAAAGAACCATGAAGTATCAGGTCCTCTGGTACTAGGAATTGAACACTAGACCTTCATGCTAAGCTACATCCCCAGCCTTTTCTTTGGTTTTTATTTTGAGACAGGATCTCAAAGGGTCACCAAGTTGCTGAGGCTAGGCTTGAATTTTCAGTCTTTTCACCTCAACCTCCTAGAGTTCTGGGATTACAGGTGTGTGTGCCCCTGTGCCTGGTTTATCAGGCCTTATTTTTTCAAGACCTAAGCTGACCTAATCAACAGTGGTATATCATTGTCACCAAAACAGAGATATTGTGTCTTTGGATTGTGAAGCTGACTTCCTACATGGCTTGGGTTTCTGCTTTCCAGGGTCATCTGCATTCCACATGGCCCCCAGCCACTGATCTGCTCCTTCTTCCACAGGGGCTGCCTTTCTCTTTTCTTTCCACTTGGCTCGATTCTCACTGCCTTCTGCACCATACTATTCAGGAATTTCTGATGGAAATCAGAAATCTTTATTTCACTATCTATGTCCTTCAGAGGAAAGAAGACAGAAAAAGCTGTTCAGTGAAAAGCTGCAAACACCATCAAGGCTTCCTATAAGAGCAGAGCCTTCATCAGCAGTGGCCAAAAAGCCGGTTGCCTTTGTGCCCTGCTGGGGCCAGTGCTATGCAGTGGCACCCGCTGCTGTACCACCTCAGGCTCCTACAGCTCTCTGCCTGGGGAATGAATGGGTTCGGAAGACAGAGACTCTCTCCTTTAACCAGTGGGAAGTGATTTCCTCCAAGTTACATAGCAGGAAATGGCAAGATAGACTCATTTCTTCTTGTCTCATTTTTCCTCATGTTAGTCTCATTTTTCTTGTGCTTTGAAGGACTGAGTGAAATGCACAGCAAATTTTTAGGTGCAAAAATGTCATTCAGCTATTCATTACTAAGGGAACGGGGATACAGGGAGGAATTGCCAGAGGAAATTGCCCTGCTATGATTGGTGTGAGAAGATGATGCGCACAGAAACCACACTTAACACCATGCTCTCTTTATGCCCCGCTAAGGTTCCTTCCTGCACTCAGCTTTCCCTTCTGTGTTGATCTTCACTGAAAAGCAGAACTTATAGCCAGGCCAGGAATTGCATGTGATTTGTCATGAGTTCCCTGGCCCATGACCCTCTCCCCTAGTTCCTGCCAGCTGGCTGTGGTGTGAATTAATAAAGAAGGGAAGGGTGGCTGGGCTGACAAACCATGATAAAGATTTGACCAATGTCTCTGGGAAGTGACTTTTGTGTAAGTAATTAGGGGCACATTCTCTTTGTTATTTAAGGTGAAATATCATTGGTTTCTTCTTTTTTTTTTAATGGAACGTTTCATGAATTTGCATGTCATCCTGGTGCAGGGGCCATGCTAATCTTCTCTGTATCATTCCAATTTTAGTATATGTGCTGCCGAAGCGAGCACTATCGTTAGTTTCTTGGCTAGTGCTTGGCTGTCTCACTTACGAGCATAATGACTTCCTTAAATGGCACAGCTTATATTCCAAGTTCTACAAGGCTTTTATTTTCAGCCTGTTCAAGAACGACAAATTATGATCAGTCTGTAAATTACGGGCAGTTTATTTAGTCTTTTAATTTTCCCAGATTTTGTATACTAAGCATCTAACTAGACAACAAACCAGACCAAACAAAAAATTAATCAATTCTAAGTCCTAATCTAACTGAACTGAGTCTATGAACAACAGTCATTTTCATATTAGCTTCTCTGGGCTACTTTGAGCAGTTTTGGTTTCATCCTGTAGCCCCTCTCTTCTGCAAAGCCATCTTGCTGAAGGACTCTGCCTTACGGTCATGACATTTAGCTCCTGGAGAGAGCTACCCCTGGACGCAGCCGGCCCTCCATCTATTCTCCTTACATCCCTGGACAGTTGCCTTCTCCACTTGCCTCCTCCAATCTGGAGTTGCCTCCCATTCCTCTCACAGGGCCTCTCCCAAGGATGGACATCCTTCCAGAACATTCTTTCCTACAGTCCTTGATGTCTGTGTGCCTTATGCACCATCTCCTTTCCCAAGCATCTGCTCATCCCTAGGCTAGGCAAGCATTGTTGGACAGTTTCAAAACAAATTTCAAGGCAGTCCAAATGACCTACAGTGTTTAAACACTCATCCAGTCCTGGCATTGACAAGCCCTTGAAGGAGGTCAACAATTTCAATAAGAATAAATGTCAGCCAAGCTAGAAATGTTTTTGTCCTTTGTTCTCTAATGTATTCCCTAGATACACCTGGAATGCTATCTTAACAGTACATAGATGAATGTCAAGGACGAACAGGTACTTGAGAAGTGATTTTTAGCTTTTTTTTTTTTTTTTTTTTTTTTACAGTTTATGTAAATGTTATTGCATTTATATAAAGTTCGTGTTTGTTTGTGTGCTGGAGACCAGTCCCAGGGCCTCACACATAGTAGGCATGTGCCCCTCAGGTGACCCACACTCCCACACCTCAACACTGTGATTTTATATACTGCAAGTGTTGCCCTGGTCAAACAATAACATACCCATCATCTCACATAGTGGTTCACTTTTTATGTATGTGGCAAGAGCATTAAAAATCAACTCGTTTAGAAAAAACCTTAAATATAGTAGTATTAACTCTGATTGATCCTAGACTATGAATCCTATGAATTTTGAATCTTTATATGCATTGTCCTATTTTTTTATTTTTTTTTATTTTTACTCCCCTTTTCCGTTCTGACTCTGGCAATCACTATTTTATTCTATGTGTGTATTTGACTTTATTTTTTTTCTCTCTCTAGATTGTACATGCGAGATTATGTTCCATGTTTATATCTGACTCTAGCTGTAGCTTGTATACCTTGGCATCATGTCTTCCAGGTTCAATGAAGTCACTGAAGATCTTTAAGGTTAATATCCTCATGTGTATGTGTGCAGGCACATGTGTGTATATGTGTATATAATGATTTCTTTACCTATTTGTCATTAAGGGACCTGTATGTGCAGGTTGTTTCCATATTTTAGTTATTGTACTGATGTTACAAAGGCTATAGAGGTGTAGATATTTTTATAAGGTAGCAATTTGATTTATTTTGGATACAAACCTGTAAGAGAGATTGCTGTATCACATGGTAGTTCTACTTTGAAGGTTTTTTTAGCAACCTCTGTATTTATTGACCCACAGTGCCTGCTTCTCATTTTAATGTGTAAGAGTCTGCTTCTCTAGCTATGCTTAACAACACTTATTACTGCTTATCTTTGTGATAACAACCATCCTAATAGGTATGTGATAATATATTATTGTGGTTGTGATTGATTTATTAGTTATCATGGATGATTAGGGTGTTGAGCCACTTTTCATATACCTACTGGCCATTTTGATGTCTTATTTGGAGGTATACCTATTCAAGTGCCTTGAGGTTTTACTTTCATTGAATTGTGTGAATTCTTTTTATATATTAGATATTAATCCCTTTTCAGATATATTATTTGCAAATGTATTTTTCCAACATGTGGGGGAAAGTTCATTTCAATTTAATTGTTCATTTTTTTTGTTGGGATGACTTTAAGCTTCATATAGTCCTATGTATTTGTTCTTGCTTTTATAATTTTAATTTTTCATATTATGTCAAAAAATTGAAGATCAATATCAAGGAGCTTTTCCCCAATATTTTCTTCCAGGCATTGGATGTTTTCAGATCTTGTTTAGAACTTTGGCCATTATGAATTATTATGTTTGTGTGTGACTTAAGGGTCCAGTGTCACTCTTGTTCATGTGAAAATCTGTTTTATTTAGCACCATTCACTGAAAAGGTTGTTGTTTCCCTTTACATCCTCAGGTGCCTTTGATGAAAACTAGTTGACTGTGTGATTATAGGCTTATTTCTTGAATCTCTATTTTCTTCTACTGATCTATCACCCTGATTTTTGCAACAGTATCATACTGTCTTTTTATTATTATAAATCTTATAATATTTTATATCAGTAGTACAAAGCCTCTGGCTTTCCCACCACAGAATTGATTGGGCTATTTGGAATCTTCTAAGGTTCTGTATGAATTTTACAATTGTTTTTTACTCTTTCTGTGAAGAATGCAATTGAAATCTTAATAGAGACTGTACTGATTCTGTATGTTGCTTTTTATAATGTATACATTGTACTAATACTAATTGTTCTAATCCACCCAAGTGGAATGCCCTTCCATTTACTTGTGTCTTCTTTAATTTTCTTTTTTCATCAGTGTTTCATGGTTTTCTGTGTACATATATTTTACTTCCTTGGTTAAACTGGTTCCTAAATTCCACTGTTGAGTACTATCATACAGAGGTGGCTTTTGTAACTTCTTTTTCAGATGGGTTCTTGTTTGTACACATAAATGCAATCATTGTCTGTGTACTGAATTTTCCTAAATTTGTTTATTAGTTTCTAATAGTTTTTTAAAGTCCACTCTTTGCAGATTTAAACATATAGGATCAGGTCGTCTACAAATAGAGGTAATTTTGTTTCTTCTTTTCTGATTTGTATGTATTTTGTTCCTTGTTGTCAGATTGTTCTTGCCAGTTTGGACTTGTAGTTCCATATTGAAGAGAAAAGACAAGAGTGGACATTCCTACTGAGTGTAAGAAGAAAAACTTTCACCTTTTAAAAATCACTGGTTGTGAGGTTAACTGTAGGCTTTTACAAATGGTCTTTACATACCAGAACAGTAGTTGAATGTGTATCAGGGACATACTAGGTACTAAACAAACCATTCTTTAAAATAGTAGTAAAGATTCCACCTGGTGATATGGAAAACCACAGATCTACAATTTTTTAAAAAGAATTATTTTATTTCTTTTTTTCTTCTTTTAGAACCTGTGTTTGTTTATTCACTCATTTTTATGGCCGGCTCAGCCCGCCCTGAGGGCAGGGCTGGCGAGGCATGTGGTGCCAGGGATCGAACCGCGGTCCCTGAAGCCGCCCAAGCTTTCCCAAGCAGGCACTTTAGACCACTGAGCCATCCTGCTGGGCCCATAGATCTACTATTTAAAAAAGTTTTAAATGGGTTTATACTCAGCTCTAATCAACTCCCCATTTGTGACACAGAATACTTCCAATATCCAGGAAGTCTCCTGGTGCCCCCTTCCAATCCATAGGCAACTACTGTTCTGATTCATTAGTACACATTAAATTTACTTGTCGTTCAGCTTATCAAAATAAGGTTATTTCATATATATGCTTCAATATCTGGCATTCTAACTCCACTTTTTAGAGATATATCCATGTTATTGAATGTGTTACCAGTTTTTTTTATTGTATAGTAGTATTTCATGTATTACTAGACAACAACTTTGCGGCTGGGGAGATAGCTCCATGGCACAAGTGCCTGCCTGGCAAGTGTGAGGCCATGAGTTCAAACTCTGGTCCCACAAAAAAAGAGAAACGACCACAATTTGTTCCATTATCTTTTGTACTGACATAAAGCAGCCAAGAACATTCATATATGTATGTATGTATATATATATATATATATATATATATATATATATATATATATATATGAACATAGGTTTTTATTTCTCTTAGATAAATGCTTAGGAATTGATTGTGTTAGTCAGGTTTCATTACAGGTAGAAAATACCTGACATAGACAATTTAAACCTTTTAAAAGAGAAAAGCTTTATTTTGTCTTATGGTTTCAGAGTTTTCAGTTCAGCTTTCCACCAGTCAGTGGACTTTAAAACAGGAATGAGCTGAAGGCTATGGTAAAGGAAGGCTTCTCAACCCATAATGTCCAGAAAGCATAGAGAACACATAAAGACTGAGTGGGTGGGCAGAGGCTAGAGTATACTTTCCAGGTGGCACCTAAGGGTCTCACTACCTCCAACCAGGCTATATTTCCTAATAGCACATACAACTATGAGCTCTTCAGTAGATCAATTCAACAGTGAATATAGGGACCCCATTAGCCAACCATCTTCCCAAAGCCCCAGCTCTGAACACATACAGTCTTTAGATGACATTTACAATCAAACCATAACATTCTGCCCAAAGACTCATGTCTAATTCATTGTGCAAAATACATTTAGTCTGCGTCCAAGAGCCACCAGAGTCTTAATAGTTTCACCACTGCTGAAAATTTCAAGTTCAAAGTCTGAGACTGAAGGCAAAGTCTTCACTGTGACACCATTTAAAAATAAAAAATCTAAATACTTCCAACATACGTTGGCACAGGTAAACATTCCCATTCTAAGAGGGATATATGGGAGGGGTTAGAGAGGAATAGTAAGACTGAATTCCAGTAGGGTAAACAGTAAATCCCATAGCACTCCCTAGAATCTGGGGCACACACTGGCAGGGTGTGAACACCAAAGCCCTTAAGCAGGCCCAGAACTATGGGCTTTGCTCGTTGCAGCCCACATGCCCTCTCTCGGGCATGCTCTGCTTTCTGCCCATCACTCTCCTTGGCATTCTATGTTTGTGGAGTGTCCAGTGTCCTGGGGTCTCCACAGAAGCTTCAGCTTCACTCCCTTAGCTTCGCCTTCTAAGCAGTTCCTGACAGAGACTTTTAGATTTCACTACAAGAGGAATGAAATTGCTGGAGGATAGAATAAGGGTAATAACAGGAGAATCTGCCAAACTCACAGTACATTTTCCTAAACTCCTTAAAGTCCAGATAAACTGTCATCTCAATTTGAAATGCCCACCAATTGTAAAATTCATTTTTCATGGTTTTGCACACTCTTTACAAAGACTCCCATGATAAAGACAGTACTTATTCAACAATTTTACTGTTTAACACTATTTATTATGTGCTAGGTTGCTTGTATTGTATTATATTCTAAGGTTACAAAAATGAAAACCAGTCTTATGTGCAGGAAGCTCACAGTCTAGAGGGCAAGATAGCTAGCCATGAAGAGCTGTGACTTGGGATCAGGATGCCAAGAAGTATCAAGGAAATGCTTAACTCAGATATGTAGAGTATGTAGAAGTGCTTTGTAGGTAACGGATACCAATGTCCAAATTATAAATCCTAGAGAGTAGGGGCCTCATGACTGGAAATGGGGAAGGCTTCTGAGAGGATGAGCTCTGGTATTGTGAGGTCCTAGGAGCTGGACAAAAGAGAAGCAGAGGAAAGCACTGGGTAAGGGGTAAAGGCTGGAGGGACAGGGTAAGCAAGAGTGAAGTAGAGTGAGCAGGAAGTCACAAGCAGTTCAGCTTGCATAGGGCAGGAGGAGCTGCAAATGAGGGCAGAGATGCAGGCTGAGGATTAGAAAATCTCTCTGCGTAGAGGAATGTTTGACAACAATGTTACACAAGTTCACACGTGTCACTTGCAAAACAAGGTGTATCCTGTCAGTAAACCTGTTCACAGGGCTGCAAGTGTGGGCATATTTGGCAACAGAAGCCTGCCAAGATCAATAGTTTACGTGCAGGAAGGATTTTGTTTATTCAATTAAAACTCCTGTAGACAGTAAGAGCTGAGTTCCAGGCACTGGAAACCCCTTGGTGAGCTCTACAGTGTTCCATGTGAGTCGTCTGTGGTTAAGTGTCGAATGAAGAAGTAAATGATCAATTTGAGCTGCTGTCCAAGGAACTTATGGTCTAGTGGTTTTTTTTTTTTTTTTTTTTTTGGTCTTTTTGAGACAGGATCTCACTATGCAGTTCAGGCTGGTCTTGAGCTCACTTTTGTAGCCCAGGTTGGTCTCGAAGGTCTAGTGGGAAAGCCAAAGAATTGGTGGAATATAATAATATTAAATGGTGACTGTGAGGATAGAGTAGAAAATTTATCCTAAACAATGCTTATAAGAGGGCTGGTGAAATAGCTCCGCGGACTAAGCTCCTGCTTAGGCAAGGGGGATTGAGATTCCATCCCTGTCACCACATGCTGCACCAGGACCTCCCTCAGGCATGCTGAGCTGACAATCAAGTCCAGGTGTGGTGGCATATGCCTGTCATCTCAGGGCTGGTGAGGCTGAAAACAGGAGGACCACTCTGAACTGCATAGTGAGACCCCTGTACAAAATACATAAATGAAAGAAAAAATGTTTGCAATAGCCAAGCGAGTGGAGTAAGTACATGAAGAGATCTCCAGGTATAAGAAAATCAGGAATAGTGGGGCCCACGCCCATGTGTCCCTTCCAAGGGGCGAACAACTGCTAGCCAACTCTAGGCAAATCAGGCTCATAGCAGATGTTGGAAATGTGTATTTTTCATGAAGTGAAAATGTCACTGTCTAAATGTGCTGCTCCCATATGTCCAGACCCCAGCAGGCAAACCAGTTCCCACACAGAGGGGATAGCACAGAGGGTGCATTTTTAGGTAAACCACAGGGCCTGAAAAGCTGCCTTTCAGGGTGAACATAGCACAGGATCCAGTGACCTCTATAATCAAAGGTGACAGCCCTGGGTCTCAGCTCAGGCCTCAGAGAAGAGGCCAAGAACATCAGGTGCTGCCAGCAGCTAGGACCTTCTCTCCCAGCAGCAAGCTTCTATCACTCTAGGCTCATCTCTGGCCTTCTTAGGTCTGGACCAGGATCCAGGGCAGCTCTTCCCTCAGCCACCATGACTTGTGTGGCAGTGGCTGATTCCCCGGCCAGAGAAATCTGTCGAGGGCTGTTTGTCCTACAGAAGAAAACAGAAGACCGTAGTGTAGTGTGTTGGAATTCTACCCCTCCTCCCGCACCACAGCCACCCCCACTGCACAAAAGCTGCTGAGCAAACAGAGAAATCAAAGATGATTATGCACTGCTGGCAATCCGCAGGCTTCCGCCTGGCCATGGCTCTCTTCCAAACTGTTATGTAAGCCACAGCCCCACCAGGCCCAGGCCCAAACAGAGATGCCATTGACAGCCCTTCTGCAACCTGCTCATCACCTGCAGCTTTCCTGAACCTCTGCCTCATCTGGAACAGACCTGCTGTGGAGGGCTACAGACAGCCAACAACGACTTTTTTCTTTTTTTTAATTAGCTGTGGGATTTTTCTCTCTCTCTCTCCAGCACAGAGATAAGGGTGGGTCAGTACTAGGAGTTTACTTTGGTTGGATTCCAAGTGACTAAGGCATTTAATGCTGAAAAACTCCATCTGACAATCCAGGGGAGATAGTTGTTTTTCACCCAAAGTGAATAATTCACTTCGGCTGTTTAGATACCAGGACTGAACAAGTAACTTTCAGAGCCCCAGGTGATCTCCTGTCTGGAAGGGGCCTGCCCACACTGTTCTGCTAACCAATACTTATTTCTCTTTAAGGATTTGGGCATGTCCCTCAGCCCTAAAGTATGTCAAATGGACTTAGAAGTGCTGTTCTGGTTTGTTAAGTAGTTGGGTAAACGAGCTGAATGAACTCCAAGGGCTTTAGTTTTTCTTTTGGCCTCAGAGGGCTGGGAATGCACAGCGGCTCTTGCGACAGGTACCCTGGAGAATTCAGGCCTTAATCCTATCCTCTGGGGACTCTTGTGACCACGGTAGAGGTGAGGTCTGGCCTCTTCAGTGTTGACAAAGCTCTGACGTTTACATGTGCACATATAATCAACCTGGGTTTCCCACACTCTGCCTTTTGCCATCTGCACTGGTCATACTCTTGTTAAGGGTCTCAGATTTCAAGTAATAGAGATCTGCTCCTAGCAGTCAGATGAAACCCAGTTTGTAGTTCCAGCTTGTAGGTTATATGTGATCTTGGGCAGTACCTTAGAATTTGCCACATTCCTGAAACCTCCTGCTTTTCATCCATCACTTTAGATATGCACAAAGCCTCCAAGGGAGCCGATTCTAGCTTTAAACAGTGGCTGGCCATCTCCATGGCTACCTTGCTCCACCATGGAAAGGGTGGGTATGAAACCCTTTCCTTGTTGGTATGATTGCCCTAGGCCTGAGGAATTGGACTTAAATTTCAGAGCTCAGTGCCCTTTCCTGGTCTTTAACTTCTTTTCATTAACACTGGAGGTCGGGGGGAATCCTCACAAGCCAAGATATTTGAGTTGTTATTGAATAATTTCTCATTCTTAATGAGAATCTAGTAACTGATGCAGATTCATGCTTTTGGACAGGTGTCCAGGAAGTTCGCATTCTTTGTACAGGCGTTACGAAGAAGCAAAAAAGCTATTGCCTCTTCTAGATTGCAATGTATGGAGTGACTGAGAGGTTTCCTAATCTGGATAAGAGAAGCAACATGGATGACAGAGATAGAGAGATAGAGATAGAGATAGACAGACAGACAGACAAACGGACATACATGCACATGCACGTACAGACAGACAGACAGACAGACAGACAGACAGACAGACAGTAAACTCCCAGTACCCTGTGAACCACTTTTACCAAGTGGTACATGTACTGTAACCACTTCATGAAACTTGCCCACGCACCCAAGAAACTGCCCTCTGTGGTCTGCATCTAAACTGGGCAACCAACCTCGGATGACAACCACCTTCTTTTTCAAGGACACTGTGCTTTTCACTATAGTTCAAGATGACCTTTGGCTGGGAAACCAAATGTGAGGCTGAATTCAGTAAACCTTGTATTCTTTGATTCTTCCCAGCACTTTGGGTTTAGAAGGCTAACAGTGCCCGCTCCTAGGTTTCAGTAGCTTCTGTGAGGAAGCTCAAGTAGTCCCTGCTGGCTTTTGAGATAATTCCACTCATGCTGATCAGCTTTCCTTCACTCATGCCTGAAAAAGAAGAGCGATTGGGATGGGACCCTGGGAACCAAGTCTTTGAGGAAGCTTTCCCTCTGTCGGCTGAGCGTTATTGGCCTCCTGCTGGCTATATTACTTCAAATAAGGGTCTTCTTAGATCACAGGCTTCCCTCTGGAGAAAGCAGGTGAGAACAGAGTGAAATTCAATAATTCTCATTAAGAAAAGTGGATTCTTCACAAAATATGTTCCTGTTAACCTGCGTGGTGGTGCCAATGCCCGAGCAGGTACATAACAGGAAAAAGTAGCTCAATTAAAGTACAGAGGTTGAGGGCCAGTCAAATAGCTCAGCAGATTAAAGCACCTGCAAGCAGGCACAGGGGCCAGGGTTCAATCCCTGGGCCTGCTGTGCTGGCCCCAACCCTGAGGCATGCTGAGATGGCAATTGAGACTGGGCATGGTGGTGCATGCCTATAATCTGTTCTTGGGAGGCTGTAAACAGGCAGATCACTATGAGCTCGACCTATGTGGTGAGACCCTGAACACCCTGTAGATCTTTTCCTAAAATACAAAAAATAAATAAACGAAGTACAGAGGCTCCATCAACTGCTCAAATAGGGCATCACTAGAATAAGAGGTTTTGCCCCAGAGAACATTTTCACACACCCAAGAATGAAGGAGAAAAAGACTGGCCACCTATCAGCCTGAATCCATCATTTTGGCTGTTAGAAGCCCCCTTTTCAACTTTGGGCATTATTATAAGTTAATGACTCTTGAAAGAGGGACAAAAGAGCCTGAGTCAGAAATTTATAGTTCAAAAGACTACAATTCTTAAAGATATGGATCTTAAAATAAGGATATAGGTCACATTTTTTTGTCAGTCAGGCAATGTGTATACAATTTAAAAATATGCCTACTGACTCATGCATTATACATATACAGATTTAGAGATACACAAATATTATAGCATATAGCTTTGGAACCCCTATGTTAACTTTTAGTCATTAGTACAAATTATACTTTGGTAAGCCACTGCTTTGAAACTAGTCCAATTTCTTACTTGATATATTCTGATGAAAACAATTCTGGTAATCATTGTTTGTGGTAGCCATCATATCTCTCCAAACTATATAACAGCATGTTTCTGAGCTACCACTGTAATTACTGCTCA
Source organism: Myocastor coypus (assembly GCA_004027025.1). Taxonomy (NCBI): domain Eukaryota; kingdom Metazoa; phylum Chordata; class Mammalia; order Rodentia; family Myocastoridae; genus Myocastor; species Myocastor coypus. The sequence continues at coordinate 16,316 of PVJA010023265.1, read as the reverse complement.
ATTTATCCTAGGTCTTCATTATCTGTATAGTAAATTGCTTCCGGAAGAATTTTCCAGAATAAATTTTTGCGTAAGAATGTGGCATTGTGGAACAATTTTTTTTCAACAAAACTTATTTTTTACTTGAGCTTTAGATTTGTAGAAAGATTGCAAAGACTGTATAGAGCTCCATGCATTTGTTGTTTGGTATCCCCTGTCTCTAACATCTTTCATGAGTGTGGCACACTTGTTATAATTAACAAATCAATTTTGATGGCTTCTGATGAATCCAAACCCATACTTTAGTGAATGGGGATCTTACAGAAACAGTGACTGCAGCTCCTCAGAGGTACTGGAATTCATGCTCCCATGTGTCAGAGAATTTGCAAACTTCAGACTCCTTCCTTTGGAACTCTCCCTGGGTGCGGCTCTCCTGGACTGACTCTTCAAGGGGAAAAAAGTTCTCTGATCCGAAACCTCGCTTGTCCACGGTGACACTACTGCCGTATACCCTACACATCTTTATCTCTAGAGCATTTCATACTAGCAGTGTAGTGAACTGCCGAAGAGTAGGCATTTTCCAAATCAAACAGAATCCTAGTTCTGCTTGTGAACCGGCCCCCTTTGTCATATGCGAGATGAAAATAACAACAACGCCTTCCTCACCAATTTGCTTCAAGGATTTAAAGCTAATTTCAAAAAGCACTTAGCATGGTTTGGTGTATAATTGCTCGAAAATGGTTTCTGTTGTCCAGCTCAAGCGCAGGGGCCCTTGTGGGAAGCAGCCATGCTCAACCACTAGTCAATGAGTATCTAGATCAATTTGGTGAAAAAAAGAGCTTTTCCAACAAATAGCAGTTTCAAAGTTCAGAAGGGAGAGAAGAACATAGTTGTATAAGCGTAAACTTAATTGCCTGAAGAATTCTCTTCAAGCTGGAAAAACAAGGCAATTATAGAGACTGCTGATGGGAAAACCTGCAAGGAATTACTCCCAGGATATTCCTGCTTTACTCTTCTGCATAAGGGGTTAAAACACCAGTGAATAAGCCACAGCTATCTTCCATGGAGGCTCTGTTAGAAGGAGAAGTGACATCCCAAGGCCATCTGGGAATACTGTGGAGGTCTGTCCGTGGCCTGCCATGTGTCGCACCTCCCACCCCATTCCATTTTCCAGTACCGCAGACACGAGGACCTACTGCGATGTGCCCGATGCACATGACTGTTTGGGTGACCATGGCCTCTCATGCAGCGCTGCTGTCTGGGCACACCTCTGCACCCGCACCAGGCTGACACTGTCATCGAGATGGAGCTCGGCCACCACTGCCCTGGGAAAGCCCTTCCCATCACTGTTGTCCTATCCTTCATCCTCCTCATACAGAATCCGCTTTGTCACCACTCTCTTCTATTCTACTGTGGCAGCCCTGGTACACAGCTCTAGCCTGGGCCCCAGAGCACAAGAGCACAGAAATGGTCAGTGTCAATTCTCAGATTACCCATAAGCCCCAAGGATGTATCCAGTTCTCTCCCACCATAAAAACAGAAGTCCACAGCATAAAGGAGAAAAATTTTAAAGATGATAAGTAAATCCAGTGTTGGACTAAATTGTAACAAATTATTTTGGGCAATGGTTTCCAGGGTTCAGTGTATAAAACAGTGTTTTTTGGTTGTGAGGTTTTCACAAGGCAATGGGAAGACTTTTTTAAAATAGGCACCTGTCCCATAACTGTGTGCGCTACGCTGCAGCACAGCCCCCAGCCTGAGAAAGGTCTCAGAGCAGAGCCTCCCTGCAGCCTGCTTCTTTCAGCTCTCCCAGAAGGGTCCTGCTCTTCCTAAATATGGAGGTCATTCTGGTTAGCACAGGCGGGAAGACACGGTTAAAGTGTCTTTCTTTGAGGTTCCACAGCTCCTCGGGTTTGGAGGTGGGATCCAGGCCCAGAAGTGATTCTAAAGGATATAACCACTCAAGTCTTCAGAAACTGGCCCCTGTTCACATCATACTCTTGGTGCTGGGAGGCACAGATTGTGTATGGAGGACTGGAATAGAATCCCAGTGGCAAGAATAGTGTTCTAGGTACACTAGCTGTACAATTCCCTTCAAAGTCTCTTGCAATGCATAAGGTAAGAGCTTGAAGGACCTAAGTAGGTCATTTCTGGTGTTGGAGATTTATTTTTAATATGTGAGGTTAATTGTTATAATTTTGTTTTCTTGGCATGAAATTTAGTCTTGTAGAAAACATTCGGCTGTAGGACACTTACAACTCTGGTTAAATATTTAGCATGATTTATAAGTCAACAGAGCCCTGAACTTGCCTCTGCCGTATAGATTCCCATGTGAAGAGTCCCTGGGCTCGGCAGCGAAGGGCTCGGCACTACTCCCAGGCCTGAGCAGTGGCCATCTGCTCCTGGGATCAACTGAGCCCTCTGTCTGTGCCGGGAAAGGTGCGCTGGGATTCTCCGTCGCATCTGCACTGGGGAGGACGTCACTTTTCCACAGCAGTCCTCTCGACTGACAACATTCTTTTCCTTTAAAGTGGTGCACTGCAAGGAAGTCAACTATGAGCTGACTGAGAAAGAAAAGCCCATCCAGCAGAGGTGAAAATGGAAGCAGAAGAAACAGCCACGCATGCTCCCCGCCTCCCGCAGCCCTCACTCCCGAGCAAGTACAGCCTTGCCGTTCCCTCCCTGGGAGATTTTTTTTTCTGTGGCTTTGGCACAAGACGACAACCTAGGAGGGAGAGGAACGTCTATGGATATGGTTGCCTTTTCTCCTCTGAGGCAACTAGTGCCTTGTTTTGCTGTGAGCTGCCACTGTGGGAAAATTGTATGAGTGTGAAGTTTCCCTCTTTGTTCCCCAGCGCACTTCATTTACGAGCGAGCCAAGCTGGGAACAGAGCCGCCTCTCACACGGCCATGAATGACTCCGTTTTCTCAGGGCAGCTCTGCCTGCCCATTGTCTGACTGTCATGGCCTCTTGTGTAGGTGTTCCCTGCAGCCTGGGCTGTTATGTAACGCCTGGGCAGGGAACATTGCGTGAGAGATCAGAGAGAGGAAAAAACCCGGAGGGTAACCAAGGCTCAGAAGTCTTCCTGGAGAAGAGACAGAAAATGTTAGCCGTTGCCATCTCTTTTCCCCTGGCCGCTTTGCTCGAGTGATGCACTTCGATTGCTGGCATGCAAAGCCCTGTGGCTGGCTTAAGTGAACCCTTCTGTTTATATCCCTCAGACAGGACGTGCTGTGCCTTCATGTCAGCGCAGCTGCCACCATATCGTGCCTCAAGAAATCCTCCCCTCTCCTAAGGCTCAGGTCTGGAGGACAGCCCTCCCTCAGCCCACGGCTGCCTTGCTCCTAGCGCCTCAGGAGCCCGGTGAGTCGCTCAGTGCTGCCTGCAAGGGCATACTCATCCCGTGAGCTTGCCTCTGGCGGCTTGAGGTTGCTTCGACTCTCCTTCAGGTTCACAGGGAAGAGGTGTGAGTGAACGGAGGCGTTGTCCCCAACACCTGCATCTCCTGGCTGCTGTGCTCCAGGCTTACGTGCTCCCATCACCCCCTTTGGTCACCCTGCCAGGATTGTGAAATCAAGGGAAGGGAACTGATACCTACTGTCAGCCTTTGCCCCAGAATTTCTCCAAGAGTCTCCTGTGGACTGCTAGTCCTGCTGCCATATGTTAAGATTTGATGACACTGTTCCATGGCCAGATATTCGGGGAATAGAGAGTGAGGGTTGCATAGGTATATGAAGTTTCTCAAAGATATTACTCCACTTTCAGACAGTCACAAGACATGAAATGTCCGTAATAAAGAAACCCACGTTAAAAAAAAAAAAAACCCACGTCACGTTCACGCAACACTTCTCAACTTGCTCAATGGTTTCTCCTCAAGTTCCGTGAACACTGTGCCTATATTTATATATATTTTTCATGATTTAATTTGTGGTTCACAGCTCCGTGGGAGGTGGCCAATAAATACATTAAGTTAAGTTGAAGTGAATTTAACTGGATCTTCTTTCTAAATCACACCTGTTAACCCCGCAGAACTAGTGTTCCATAGAACATACTTTGGCAGGTGCTGGGCTGTATCAACATCAATTCCACCCATGAAAACAGAGGGACATTGGCACAAGGAGATACTGGATGAAGATTTGCTGGTCCTCCCATAAAAGCAGGCTGTAGGAGCTGACCCAGACCAGCCCTACAGATGTGTCCAGCCCACCATGAGCCATTCCACAGGGAAGAAGCTTTGCCTGTCTTGGTGATGCACCCTGACCACTTTCTGACCAAGCCTCAGCCACTCTGTTTTGCTTTCCTGATTCTCTGATCACTTGGCTTCGGGGCTGTTTCATAATAGTTTCCTCCAATACTCCTTCTTGTTAAAAATCCTCTTTGAAAAGTCCCAACAAATAAAACAATATCAGAAAGCTTATTACTAGGGCTTTTGTGTCTGAGAAACTGTGGTTTTGGTGCAAGTCATGACATATTCTGATCATAAGACTTTTATTTATTTTATTTTTTTTCTTCAATATAAATATTCATTTTATTTTTTCTTAACTTGAACAATGTAATTATTTTTTTAAAAATATTTTCATTAATGTTAATGAGAAAGAAATAGCATTGAGACAGTTTCACAACAGGTTAGTAGGACAGTTACAATAAGTAATACACTGCATGTTGTTGTCTTCATAGTAGTTGTTCAGAGTACAAGATGTGGACATGATATCTTGTCTAAGCACTATAAGTACAAATCTTTCTTCTCTTTGAACTAAGAGAACATAGCTATTATCCTCATTTTCTTTTTTTAAAAATTAATTTTAATAAGAAATATCAACATGATAGTTTGACAACACATCAGTAGTACATTTGCAACAATTGGCACACTGCATATTGTCCTCACAATAGTAATACAGAGCATAGGGTGTGGGCATGACACACCTTTCAATTGACATTGGTAAGGAAAGAAAACAAAAGAAAAAAAATTCTTCTCTTTGAACTAAGAGGAAACAGATGCATACACAGCACCATGCTCCACAATTGCAGTGGGCCACCGGTGAAAGTGGCAATGTTGGAGGCTGTTGATCCAAGCCTCCTACAGCTCATCACACCAATCTAGCTCTGCGTTTCATGCCTCATAATTAAGCTTTTCCGCTGGGTGATCAAGGGCAAGTTAAAGCAAGACCTGTATAACACAACAGTCATCTTTTGTATCTTCCAAGGTCAAATCCCCTCAGGATTAACTTTGGAACCATGAACAGTGCTTTGTAAAACGGTTCTCAGAGTCAGTCTTCAGGACGAGTCACTGCCATTGCTTGACCCTCATGAGACTTTTAGAGACTTTGTGTGCCTTTCTGAACCTGGTCCTCTACTCTGTAAAGCAGGGTGGCAGTACTTGCATTACAGTCCTGTTGTGGGAATTCAGTGACTGTGGGAAGCCTTCCGTGGCACAGTGTCAGTTGTTTGGCCAGTGCCTGCTGCACGGTGGCTCTCCTTGCAGCTGCCCCTCTGCCTTGGCTTCTCAGCCTGGGCACTAACTTGGTTTGGGCACCTGCCACCTCCAGGGCAGCCTCTTTTCTCCTTTCCAAGAGATGTTTCCACTGCTTCTGGGGCCTTTTCTCCTCTTCTTATCTTTCTCCTTTGGCTGCAGTGTTAGTTGTCTTCTGGATTAGCCTCTTCCTATGTCTCCTTCAGGCCCCATATAAGACAGTAACTCTTCATCACTGGCGTTCTTTGTATCTTACATAGTTCTTTCTAATATCTATGTTATTCACACGACAATGCTCTGAAAGCTGAGTTATCTTTCTGAAGGTAGGATAGGAGGCCCACTTTGTGACTAGCTTGGTGCAGTGCTGTCTAAGTGCAGGGCTGGATCTGAACACAGAGCTTCAGGTGCAGCACTGTCCTCATTTCAGCTGCCACCTTAGTAACTGTGAAGCCCATGGAAGGATGAAGCTGATTTTCTGGCCTTCTTGGGACCTGCCATTTCCATTCATTTCTACCTCCACTTGTAATTCTGGGTAGCAAAAAGTGGACTAGAGAGGAAGGGCATGGGGGAAAGCAGGAGATGGGGGGAGGAAGAGGAAGGTAGACTAGCTGATCCTCTTTCTAGCTGCATGTCCCAGACTCTTGTCCTGCTCCCTGACCCAAGGGCTCTCAGACTCCCCTTTCCAGGGCAGTGGGTGATGAGATGTCTGTGTCTGTGTTCAGTAACGGCAAATGCTTCAATAAAACATGCAGAAAAAATTTTAATTACAGCACTTAAAAATAAATATAAGCAATGTCACATTTTTAATATCTCTAAATCCTTTAGAAAGGCTTGTTTGGCTCTTGTTCTATTGAGAATAAGCAAACACACACACATACACAAATACACACTCATGTACACAAGTATCTTTATTGAATGAGTAATAGTGATCATCTTCTTTTCTAGAACATTTCTATATGTTATGTGCTACAACAAATGTATAGAAACCATATAAGGATCAAGGATGCCTTTGTCTTTCCAAATTATAGGGCCTGTAGATGTGCATTACTGAAAAGGCATAAAACAAAGACCAGAGCAGGAGGCATCCAAAAGGCTCAATAATCCCATGGCAGGACCATGGACAGTCACTCACTTGTCTCCTGATGGCTCAGGTCTGATGTTTTTCTTTTAGAAGAATTATGCAGTATGGAAAGCAAGGCTTTCCTTTTCTTCTGTCAGGTAATGAAGGAGTTTTGGGATAACCAGTGATGATCATGACTCGTACTCTGGTGTGGATATATCAAGCATAGCTTATCATGTGCTTCTCTTCGTCTTAAGTGACCTTATCCTTTAATTTTTCCTTCTCCAGCCTTCCGAGAAACCTGAAAAAGGTATATTTCCTGTGTTACTTTCACACAGAAGCCTTACCACAGAGTTGTAGCTCCTTAGACTTGTCATTTCCCTCTCCATCCAGGGACACATCTTAAATCTCAAATTTGCTCCCCTCTCCATCAGAAAAGGTGTTATCACTTGGAGGTCCCCTGAAATTACATGACAGATACAGGAGTGGAAGAGTCTCAGAGGGTTTGAGTTGCCAGACTCATCTTTAGTTGGGTGACAAGATGCCAAATTAGAAGTAGAAATCTCCAGCGACTCCACCAGCACACAGCATAGGGATAAATGAACTTCCTATAGAACAGCTCAGCATTCCCCAAGTCAATCAATTGTAACCACCCATGTAGTCACGAGGCCCATTTAGATTTAAGGAGAAAACCAATGGACTTTACTTCTTCTCGAGATGTGATAAAGTTCTAGAATAACACATGAGACTAGAAACATAACTACAGAAATCCTCTGAAAATTTAATCTGCCACAGAGGTAAATCAATTCATTGTGTGTGTGGTAGTAGTTTTTGATCATTCAGATAGATCCTGGGATTTTCTGCTATCTTTTGAGGGTTACAAGCTGTAAGCAAATAAAGAAAAAAAAAAAAAAAAAAAAAAAAAAAAAAAAAAAAAAAAAAAAAAAAAAAAAAAAAAAAAGCAAATGGAGGCCAAATCAATTGTAAAAATCATTCCCTCTCTTCTTTCCTATGTTGTTTCTTCAAATCACTAGTGGCATACACTGAAACAGCCATGGCCATTTTGCCAGTAAGGAAGCCAAAGGAAGGATGGAATTCTAGATGAAAGTTGACCATAATCCTAAAAATTAATAAGGAAACCCTGACTATTACCCTAACAACTATAATATCTAAAATTTTCGTTTCTGCCGTGGGAGGTTTTAGTCCCAGGAACCAAGGACACAGTTCCATAACCCATACATAAGGAACTGTTTATCTTGCTTGATAATAGAAAGCATAAAACTATTCAGGGTTTGATTTTAACAGTAAGGAAGGTAATGTTAATAAAGTTAGTAAAATAATATACAGACCATTTGACATGAGATGCAGTAAAAAGATAGTTTCTATTTATGGAAAGAAAAGATGAAAAAAAATTAAGTTATGTAAGTGTTCTAAAAAGAGAAAACAAAAATAAAAAGAGAATACAAAAGATGAATGGAAATATGTCTATCTGGCCACATTAAAAATCAGCTTTTATCTTATTTTATTCATTAAGTTTCTTTAAGATAGGGTCTGGCTATATAGTCCATGCTGGCCTTGAATTCACTTTGATCTTCTTGTTTCTGCTTCCAGAGTGCTAAGATTATAGTGTGTACCATCAGGCCCAGCAAATCAGCTTTTAAAACAGATGATAAGTGGGTATCCATAAGCCAGAAAGTATAATAGCTCTCCAAACACAGTATTCATAGTTAACAAATTTTGCTGTAAGTTGACAAACATTAAATTCTAGGAACAACAAAGCAAATGGGAATAACCAAGATACCCAGACAATATACATTCTCATTTTGATTAATTTTATAAATTCAGTCTTTCAACTATTGTTGAGAGTTTATTAAATGGCACCACTAAGCTGGTGTGCTCTCAGATGGAGGTGCCAGGTACGAAAATCAGAGTTTTAATATGATGACGAATGATGAGTCTGAGCAGGCTCTGCGGTGGAGACCAGTGAGGGATCACTTGGGCTAGACTGAAGGGCTGGGAAGAGAGTCGTCAAAAGTAAGCTGAACAAGTGAAAAACTGAGGTACAAGCAAGTCATGCAGAGGTGCAACTGGAAAGCTTGGCAATAGAATAGGTTTGGTGTTTTAGGCCATGAAATTTACAAAAGAAGACAGCGGGAAATGAGGAATGGGGGTAGACAGGGGCCAAATTATGGAAAGATTTACTCACTGACAAAAAGTCTAGCTTTCCAGGGATGCTAGGAAAACACCAAAGAGCTTCAGGCAACACTGTGTCAGGGTTTCATAGCTTATGGAGGATGTTCAGGGAGAAGGGAGTGGACACCAGCTAGCAGACTGATGCTGAGCTCTAGGGGCACAGGGATTAGAGACCACTAGAACTGGTGGAGCACAGAGGCTTGAGCCAGGGCAAATATGAGAAATATGTAGCACATGGAATCCTCAAAGTCAGTCATTTGGAGTAGGGATGACCTGTAGGATTCTGATGTAGGAAAGCATCCATGAGGCCAAAAACTCACAGAAGGGAGGAAACTCATTAAGGAAAGAGGAGAAGCTGCCTCTAGGGTGGAGCCAGCTGTAGATAGTATGTATCTCAGGCCATAACCTGACAGCTCTCCACAGTTCTGAAGACTACAAGAAAGACATTAGACCAGGTTTAAACTTGTGAATCTGCCGGGCGTGGTGGCTCACGCCTGTAATCCCAGCACTCGGGAGGCTGAGGCAGGAGGATTGGTGCGAGTTCGAGACCAGCCTGGGCTACAAAAGTGAGCTCAGGACCAGCCTCAACTGCATAGTGAGACTCTGTCTCAAAAAGGCAAAAAAAAAAACAAAACAAACAAAAAAAAAAACCAAACTTGTGAATCTGCTATCATGCTTGAGAGATGAAAGCTAAGACTAAAGATCATGAGTTTATTAATATATCTCCACTCAAATTATTCAAACATTTTATTTTACAAAGGAAATTTGGGCAGAGAAGATACTCTGTATATTGGGTATGAATATTTTAGGTGAAGAAAAGTAATCCATAAGAAGTTGTCTTCAGCCGGGCATGATGGCTCACGCTTGTAATCCCAGCACTCAGGAGGCTGAGGCAGGAGGATTGGTGCAAGTTCAAGACCAGCCTGGGCTACAAAAGTGAGCTTAAGGCCAGCCTCAACTGCATAGCAAGACCCTGTCTCAAAAAGACAAAAGAAAAAAAAAAAAAGAAGTTGTCTTCATTAGCATCTTTGTATTTCATCATTTTACCTGTTTTTAGTTTCACTTAACAGATGTTATCTAAAGAATTACTGTACTAGGTACTGAAGATATAAAGATAAATAAGATAAAGGTAATGTCTTTAAGGGACTCAAAAGTCATATATAAAATTACTTTGACTTCAGTAGCTTACCATGAAAAACTGTGGTTCAATTTTAAAAGACCTATTTTTTTTTTAATTAGGAAAAATATGTTTTACTTTGAAATAAAGGAGAGTAGGTTTATCTGTGCTATTCCAGAGGAAGTACCTACCATAGGTTAATTAGTTGACCACCATTCAAGTTTGACAAAAGCAAACTAGGCAACTCAGAACAAGTTTTCTGGTTCAGATATCTAGGAATGCTATTCTTTGAAATGCTAGATAATACGATAGTGAAACATTACTGAAATGGCTCGGAAGCTCAGAGAAGTAAACTGGAAGATAAGACGTCTCTGGTTTCTTTTGGGAGTTCGTGAGGGTTGAAAGAAGTTAAGGGGTTGAATGAAAGGAATGGAGCACAGCCCAAGAGTCTGTCAAGGTGAAGAAGATCACTTGCAAATCCTCCCATTTGGAGTTGAGATGCTGAAGAAGTATGATAAATAAAAACTAGATAAGATCACCCGCAGCTAGTACAACCCCAGCTGTTGACAGGAGAGATCGTAAATCCTGTCTAAATGAAGAATGTTTTCTAAAAGCAACTTCACAATGGAGTTATTAACATATAATTCAAAAATAGCCATATGAAATAAAGGATGAATCACAAAATATGGAGGGAAAAGACAGTAGAAATAGACCCATACCTAATTATTCAAGTAACAACAATATGATAATATAAACACATCAGTCAAGTTCCTGAGCAGAAACAGCACCAGCAAATTACTATAACTTGAGGGAGAATTTATCAAAGAATAATTTGCAGAAGTGTGGGCAGTAAAAGAAGAGATAGAATTCAGGACCTTGGAGCGGGGTGGGGGTGGGGGCTGCCAATGAGAAGAAGCCTTGCAGACTGTAGGCTTGAAAAGCACTGAAGGCAGAGAGTCACCAGAACTATCAGAACTAAGAGGCACAGAGTCTCTAGAAGGGAAGCATCATCCCACCCACAGCGACCAGCACCCAGAAAGAAAACAGGTCAATCAGTACGGAATCTCATGCTTCTCTTTCCCTCTGGCCCTGTTGGTCAAACATTTAGCATCAATGAATCACAGCTCCAAGCCAGAAGGCAGGAAAGTGTGTTGATGTGGCCCCCGCAGAGGAGAGTCCTGGGGAAAAAGCAGGGTAGAACTGAGCCCCGACGTATCAAGAGAGGCAAACAGAAGAGATGTAATGTAAGCAGCTGTATTTTCTGTGAAATAAAAGAAATACCTGGGGCCTCTGGCACTAAAGGCAAGCATTAAGATACTGTTACACAGGTTCAGAATGGGTAAAATTAAGAGCACTGAAAATACTAAATATTGATAAGAATGTGGAGAATTAGAAACCCAGGTGATGCTGCTGGGAGCAAAACTACTTAGGAGCACTGGCATTACTGCAATGGTAGCTCCTGATCTAGGCATTGCACTCCTAGGTACAAATGCAAAGAAATGTGAGCACGTGGATACAAAAAGATATGTATAAAAATATGCTTTATAGAATTGTGTAGAAGAACTCCAAACAGGAAACAACCTGAAAATCCACCGACAACAGAGTGATTATAAAGTAGATTGCACAAAAATAGATTATATTTATAGAATCAGATACGATAAAGAAATGAACATGAGGGGCCTGGCGGGATGGCTCAGTGGTCTAAAGCGCCTGCTTGGGAAAGCTTGGGCGGCTTCAGGGACCGCGGTTCGATCCCTGGCACCACATGCTGTGCCAGCCCTGCCTTCGGGGCGGGCTGAGCCGGCCATAAAAATGAGTGAATAAACAAACAAAGGTTCTGAAACCAGAAAAAAATAAATAAAAAAATAAAAAATTATTAAAAAAAAAAAGGAAAAGAAGTGAACATGATAAAATACATCCATAAATCATAACATGAATAAAATATGTGAACATTGGGACTGGCAGGATGACTCAGTGGTCTAAAGTGCCTGCAGGCAGCTGCAGGGACTGCAGTTCAATCCCTGGCACCACATGCTGCGCCAGCCCTGCCCTCAGGCCATACAAACAAACAAACAAACAAACAAACAAACAAAAAATATGTGAACATCATTTTAGGCAACATGCAAAACACACACACACGTGCTATGTAATTCCATCTATATACATTTTTTTAAAAGTGAAACAGTAATTGTTTGCAGATCAATGCGTAAATGGTAAAGCTTCACAGAAAAGTAAGCAAGTGGTATCTATGAAGTTAGGATAGTTTTTCTTTTGACTGGAAAGGAAGAGCATAAGTGTTCAGGGATCAGAGGGTTGCTTTTTTTTTTTTTTTTTTTTGTATTTTAGGGAAGGGTCTACAGGGTGTGTTCAGGGTCTCACTACTAGATCGGACTTGTCATCTGCCTTTTTACAGCTTCCCAAGAGCTGGGGTTGCAGGACAGTGCCACCACTCCCAGTCTCAATTGCTGTCTCAGTGTGCCCTGGGGGCAGGTTTGGCACAGTAGACCAGGGGATTGAACCCCAGGCCCCTGCCCCTGCTTGCAGGCGCTTTAATCCACTGAGCTATTTGGTTGGTCCTTAGGGTGGCTTCTGAGGTTCTAGCAATGTCTTTTTTTTTTTTTAACTTGGGTATTTGCTTTGTAGTCAATAATTGAGCTGGATTTCTTGATTTGTGCACTCTGTGGTAGGTGAGTTATCACGCACAACAGAGGGTGTGACACTCACTGTACACCAAGCCTATGTTAAGCGTCTTCCCTCATTCCTGCCACAGAAGAACACTAGATTGTTTCTTTCATGCGGTTCTTTCTTTCAAGCAGAGAGAAAGGGAAAAAAAAAAGAATATTCACAAACACCTCACTTCTCAAGCACTATTCCCGTCTTGCAGCACACTCGTTGCCGTGGCAACTGAGATCAAAGCTAGATCCTGCGGGAGAGCAGGAGGGGTGGGCATGACCACCTGACCTTGATGACCTCCTTACCGGAGGAAATCCTCACTAATAACCACGCTGCTGGAGCGCTGAGCTTAATGTGCCTGTCAACAGTCAACCTATTGGTTTTGTATTTTATTTTCCCTTCCATAAAAACAAAGCAAACTCTTTGTTTAAAGGCTTACTTTTGCCATAGGTTGCAGTTAATCGTATAATCACTGGGTGAATATTTATCGAGCCAGACATTCCTTGTGCATCAGAGAAGCAGAGGCTGGCAGTGGGGGCCCTGTCCTGTATACATGGCATTGAGAGGAGGGTGAGGCTGGGCCAGGGCAGACAGGGCTGGCGGATGCAGGGAGCAGCCCTTCCATTCCAGCAGCCTGCTCTAACCTGCACCCTGGCCCTGGGGTCTGTAGCCATCTCATGCTCTGACTCCTTATCCCCAACCACTTGACAAGTTTAAAACTGAGGGAGAAACTACTTGCAGAAAATAGCTCAACGCTATCAGATGGGAAAGAAAAGATACTAAAGAATACAAACAGTGCCAAAGACCACTCCAAAAATCTCTTTTCCAGCACACGCGTCCCTCAGCACCTCCAACCTCCACAAAACCAATTTACCTAGGAAATACCGACCTGGGGGGAGAATTGAAAAACAGAGATTTCTAGGCCTGCAAATGAATAACAAGTCCAAAAGGCCAAAAACTGACATCACAAAGGACCTCAGGGGCTTAACTTTTAGCTGATGTTGAAATTCCTCCCGTGGCCACAAAGGAAATTCTGCCTTTAGTAGAATATTTGTTCAGCTAGGGGATTGAGACTAAGATTCTTACAGTCTGGCAAGGAGGTAGCTAACGGGAAGGGAATCCGGGAGGGATATCAGGACCACACTTTCTGGAGCCTGTGGAGTTAGGCAGCCAGTGTTCTGCTGCCGTGGTAGAAGTGGGTTCTCTAAAACCTAGATTGCTCACTGATTGCAGAGTTGTTGAGGAGTCACAGAATCCATGCACTGCTAGATGCACGAGCTAGACAGGAAAAGCAGAGAAACTGTGCTCCTTCCTAGCCAGAGTGTAACACAGGGCAATGGGGCACAAAAGCATGCCTTGCGTGGGCCGCAGAAATGCAGAGTAGGACAGCCTCTGGAGGCTTCATTTCTAGTGCAGAAATATGACCACAGGGGCAGGAGGTAGGAAAAGAGGTGAAGGGACTGTCACAGAACTCCTCAGTCTACAAAGGTTCACGCTACAGAACTGGCTCAGGAGAGCATCCCCTGGATTCTGTTCAGAGGGCCAGGGAGCCAGGCAGGAGGGCTGAGGAGGGGGCTGGTACTTGGCTTCCAGTGGAAGCACCTGGAACAGGCACCAGGCTGCATGAGAAACTTCTCAAGCTCTGCTCAGAGCCAGGCCAAGAGGCAGGAGCCTGTGCCTCGTGCATCTGAGGCAGCAGATGTGTGGCTGCCAACCCAGCCAATGAGCTGCATGTTGTGAATTTTGTGTCACAAGCACACCTGAGCACTCACAGAACAGATGGGCAAATACAAGCAGGTCCAGGTGGGAGGGCGGAAGTCAGACCTGGCTGGACTCCTCAGAGCTAGAACCACTCCTGAGAAGGCCTTGTTCAGGTGCAGTCCATCTTCCCAGAAGAAAGATGTCGGAGTCTCTTCTTGGTTCTGTCTCGGCCGAAGAAGCCTAAACTTATAATCTTAAAAACCCACTATTGGAATTTTACTAAGTTAATTCCAATCTACCACTTTCAGCACAACTCATGGCAATAATGAAGACACTAAGACATATATATATATATATATATATATAAATATATATATATATATGTATATATATGTATATATATATCTATATATATATATCTATATATCTATCTATATATATATGTCTATATAGTTATTGGGGAGCCAAAGGGCCCTAGGTTTAGCCATGAAGGTGGCTTTCCGGAACAAAGAGTGTGAGCCAAGGCTGTACCTGGGTTTAATGGAATGGAGAAGGGGGAATGGCTTGAGAAAGGGAATTATGGGAAGAAGGTGAGCACTGTGAGCTGGGCTAGGTAGGTGGCCTGTATTTACTTCTGCCATATGCAGAGGAAGTAATTTGTATTATGTTATTGAAATAGTATCTAATATTTCCAGGGTCTGGTGCTTCAGCTCTGATGTGTAATCTTTCAAGCCCCAGGAAGTCATAGCCTCTATCTCCAGGCTCAATCTCAGCTGACAGCGTGGAGCATTGGCTCTTCGTCCTGTTTCGAGCTGGCTCATCTTGGAGAGCAGCAAGTGTGGGTTATCAGGGAAACACGCGTGCCATCTTCAAAAATTACCACCAGCACCTCGGCTAGACCCACACACACTGCTTAAGGCCAGTTGAGAGGATAATGGGAGGTCCTAGCCAGCTCTGTACATTTCAATATGAGAAACAGGGTCAGGCTCAGTCAAAATGGAGACAGTCACTCTTCTTTCAAGGAGAGCTGCTCAGGCATTCCTCCACAGAAAGAAGCCATGGCTGGGTGCCGCTTGGGCAGGCTTTGCAGATGCTTAGAGCAGCTGTTGGTGGCTTGAAGTCCTTCCATTTTTTCCCTTTCTACATAAATGAGAACTAATTGTTCAGTCTGTATGATTTGGAAATAATACTGTGTAACAATAACTTATATTAACAATAATGCAAACCCGTATGGAGTATTTACCATCACCTACTATTCTCAGTGCTTTACACAGAGTAACACCTAATCCTACACTCTGTGAGGTGGCTGTTCCTCTAGGCCCACTTCCCAAGTGAGGGAAAGTGGGGTTCACAGAGGTTCTGTTTCTTGTCTGAGTCACACAGGTGGCCTGCGAAGTTCGTGAGGTCCCTGGGGATGTTCTCACACAGGCCCTGGGCCTCGCACCTCTCTCCTGCTTGACCCTGTGGGGACTCTGGCAGGCTGAGGAGCCCTCCTTCAGGTCTGGAAGGAGGTGGCACTGGCATGGTGCAAAGCTTAAGAATCAAAAGATCTGTCTCTGCTATCTTTGCGGTCTTGGACAAGTCTCTGAGCTTCCATTCTGGAAATTTAATAAAAGAAAATTATGTCCCATGTAGGACAGTTGGGAGTCTCCCTAACTCCCATGACCAATTCCTGTTGCTGGCACCTCGGGACACTCTGGTGAGTGAGGTGGGTGCGACGCTGGCCCAGGATTCAACCCCAGTGGCCAAGACCATAGTGTGTGGGACACAGACTATGCTAATGTTGATTTCACTGCCACATCCTCATGGACCATGGCTCTTGGGCTCCAATTCACAAAAACAAAATGTTCACCATTTCTGAGCAGCTGCAGGTAAGGCCACAGAAACAGCCAGTGGGACACAGCCCTTCCAGACAGAATCACAGAATCAGCCCTCGCCTTCTCGGAGGGGGGGTGGGGTCAGGACCAGCCTGTTCCTCAGAAGGTGATTTTGAGCCTTCAGGGACTTCCTCAAGTGTGCAGCTGGCTCAGCAGATTGTTACTACTCCCCTGCTTGCCCCCAGCTGGGGCTGCTCTTCCCACCCAGCTACTCCCCACAGCCAGCTGCAGTGAATGCCTGGAGC